>OVAV01001311.1:0-13746 GCA_900406375.1 Iberis amara
ATATATATATATATATATATATATATATATTGTTGACAAAAAAAATGAAAAAATTAAAGAAATTTTAAAGTATTTAGTAACCAATCATATTAAATAAAAAATTGATAGTCAAATAATATCAAACAAAATTATTCTTAAATAATATTTATTACACTTAAAGAAAGTTTCAAGTACTTCCCTAGGCGATTCCTAGGGCACACCCACATGCGTGTCGCATCGGGTTTTTCGTCGGCGGTTGTGGTGCCTCCGTCATGTTCTCTTCCCACCTCTGAGTAACTAGTGCCTCCTAGATCTCTCATATCGATCCTCTATCTCGACATTGGATCTTTTCTTATTACATATCTCCATCGAACCCCAGGTTCCTCCATCGCTAGTTCAAGCCGCCTCAGGCTCTCCACCTTTTCCACCGCTGTCGCTTGCTGGCGCGATGTGGTTTCTGACGCGGCTAAATCTCAACATGTACCAAAGTTCTCTCTTTCTAACAGGACTACTTCGTTAGGGAATCACCTCGCATTGGCAAAGTCCACGCTACGGTTAATCGTATCTAGAACAATCTAGAGAATATACTCAACATTGATGTTTAAATAATTAATTATAACATTGTTATGTTTCGTGTGGAATCAGCAGAGTTACGCTCCATGTAAGTCACCGTAAATATTGACATATTTCTGACACGTTACTTATTGTGAATGAATTGTCTCCATCTCAGGCATTGGCCAAGCGCAATCTGTCATCTATGCCCATGTGGGTTGACTTCCACCATGTTTCAGACGCACTGTTTTTAGTCAAAGTGCTCTGGTTCTTAGGTGACATCATCGGCAAATCCAAGAAGCTGCATCCAAATATGGAATGGTGTACACGACTGGATGTGGCTCGTGCATTGGTTATTTTTGATCTTGATAAACCTATGCATGACAACATTTTTCTCTAGGTGTTGGATGCCTCTGTTTCCATTACTTACCCGTGGTTACCTACAAAGTGTTCATGCCATAGCATTCGACATTAATGCAAGGGAGAGCGACAACTTCTCATTCCATAGCATCCGACACAAATGCAACAAACTCAACCAGTGAGATTGGTAAGGTCATGCTCCAATAAGTCATTTTCTCTGCTGATATCAAATCTATTACTATAGCTGATCAGTCTCGGGATTTGAGCGTGCAAGTACTGGAACAAGTCGTGGTGCAAACCACACCAGGCCACGCCCCTTCTGCCACTTATTTTCCAACTCCTCCCCCTAAGGCACCATTGGTTGTGCTGCAAGTTATGAAAAAAATAGATGATACCAACTGAGGCAGAGTGTTGACTACAGTCTCAAAGAACATAACTCCTCTATCTTCTCCTTCTAAAGACCACTTGCAAGGAACCAATCAAGCTATCTTGCCCTCGAGATTTGAAATTCTCACCAATCTACTGAAGGAACTCTTGGATCCTATTTCTACCATTCATGAAGGTAAAGAAGAGGGCCAGTTAACAGATGATGATGAGCCGTATGTGACTCCCGAGTCGACTCAAGTCTCTGCCAGTTATTGCAACGAGCCAAAACTAAGCCTAAGCCCCTTGTCAAGCGAAATAGCTTGAATCACAATTATCATCCTCTCAAACCGCAGAAGGCTTCTTCATGGAAGCTTCAATGATTATATCTTGTTTCGCGTTGAACACATGGGGTGGTTTCAATCCTGTAAGCATCAAGTCGTAAAGAATTCAATTCAATCCTCTAGTTTTTTGTTTTGTTGACTTCTTGTAACTTAAGCTACGGTTGATCCCCTCCCTTTAATTTTGAAGGTTGTTACTCCAGGCTGGTGCTATGCTCATAACTATAATTATCATCTTCTAGGCCACATCTGGTTCATTTGGCAAGCTAATCTTCAGGTCTCTATTGTGTATTTCTCTTCTCAAAAGATTACCTCTCATATCGCTTGTCTTGGCGGCCAATCTTATTTCGTCTCAAGCATTTATGCTTCCAACTTTTTCGCGGATAGGTTGGTTTTATGGGATGCTCTTATATCATTTAATGGTTACGTCTAAGATCATCAAGGGGGAATTCAATGAGGTCATCACTACCTCATATCACTTTTATGGGATAATTCCAATATCTAGACACAAGGGTATATCTGACTTTCAGCATTATGTTCATACTTTCGACATTCTATATGTTGCGGCATTGGGGTCTCGGTACACCTGGAGGAACAACTGATCCTCAACCCACTTGGGGAAAGTTAGACCATGTGTTGATCAATGTTGCTTGACTCCACGCTTTCCCTATGCCCATGCCACCTTTGAAGCCTTGTGTATTTTTGACCATGCTTGGACCAGCATCTCTCTCGCACCGCCTCTAGTCTCTGCGTCATATAAGAAGCCTAAATCATTCAAATATTTTAGTTTCTAGGCCCAACACCCATATTGTCTTGAGAATGTGCACCAGGATTGGAATTCCTTCTCGCCTCTACATCAATTGTGTTATGCTCTTCACCTATTCCACAAGAAGCTAAAAGTTTTGTAGTTTGTCCTGCGAGAGCTTGACCAATAATCTTTTGGTTATCTTCCTCAGGATTCTTCTGGCACCCTAGATCATCTCACCAAACAGCAAAATTTGGCTCTTCAAAATCCAAAGACGGTTACCTTCCGAGCGGTGGAAGCTACTAAAAACATATGGCATAGGTTGGCTAACCTAGAAAAGCAGTATTATTGTCAAAATCTTAGGTTACGTGGCTTCAGAATGTGGATAAAAACACTACTTTTTTCATTATACCGCCAAAACTCGTGCCTCTCGCAACAAATTCGCTCATTAATTACTAGTGGTCACATTCTAAATGACTCGGGGGTGATTCAACATGAAGACAAATGGCACTTTCAAGAAATTTTACAAAATTGAACCACCTTAGTCACTTTAGCCGAGTCTGGAAGACCTCTTCTCTCTACTTGGTTATCATTGTAGCAAGACATCTCGGGCTCAGTCCATATCTTCAGTCTTCATTGTGGAGATCAATTTCTGTTTATTGATGCCTCGAAACAAAGCCTCGAGGCCGGACATCTTCCTGGTTGAGTTTTATATCTCTACATGGTCGATGATCAGTTTAGCCATAATCATTGTTGTCAAATCATTCTTCCTCTGCAGGTTTCTTCCGCGTGGTATCAACTCTACATTTCTTGCTTTTATTCCGAATATTGATAAACCACTTACAATTAAGGACTATCGGCATATTTAATGATGCAATATTTTGTATAAGATCATCTAAAAGATTCTCAACAATCTTCTCAAGCGACTATTTCCCGAGCTCATTGAGCTAAATTAAAGTGCTTTCATCAAGGAACGTCTACTTTTGGATAATGTTCTTTTTACCACATCAAGGAGCACCATCAAACTTGACATATCAAAAAAATTTGATACGCTATGTGGGGAATTTATCACTACTGCTCTTCGTGTGATGAACTTCCCCCAAACAGTTCACACACTGAATCTATGTTTGCCTTTCCACTACGATGTTATCGATTTCTATTAATGGTGATCTTCCAGGTTATTTTTCCATGTCAGCAAAGAATTCGTCAAGGATGTATGTTTTCTCCCTACTTATATGTTGTTGCTAGCAACGTCTTGTATAAGCTTCTCAATCGAGCCGCTGCTGAATCATGGATTGGGTATCATCCCTTATGTCAAGTGCTTTGTATCACACATCTGAGTTTCGCATATGATATACTTGTTTTCACTGCTGACTCTGCTCACTCCTTGTAGGGAGTGATCCATGTTATAGAATATTTTGATAATCTTTGAGGCTTATTTATTAACTATTCAAAATCTTATGTGTTTCTAGGTAACAAATGTACTGACTTCACACAACTCATACTTTCTCAAGGATTTACTCTCGACACCCTCCAGATATGTTATCTTGACCTTCTTTTAACAATCAAAACCCTCAATCCCCATGATTATGAGCCTATTTTTTACCGCATTTGCTGGTGCATGCTATCTTATTTTTCCAAGTCTTTGTCTTAGGCAGGATGTTTACAACTCATCCATAGCACCACTAACTTTTGGTTTTCGGTTTTTACATTACCTATGATATGTCTGGATAAGATTGATTCTCTATGTTATACTTTTTTCTAAACATGATCTCCTTCTCAGTTGAATAAAGCCAAAGTCGCTTGGATGGTGGTCTGCTCGCCCAAGGACGAGGGCAATCTTCGAATACGTAGTCTCCACAATACAACTCAAGTTTTCTGCTTCTCCCTCATTTGGTGCCTTCTCTCTTCCAACCATTTCTTATGGGTAGCTTGGACTTGTTACTTCCTTCTTCGTCACAACACCTTCTGCGATGTGGCTGCTACGGCTAAGGGGTCTTGGATATGGTGGAAGCTTAGGAAATTAGCCTAAGCATTTTTCCGTTACACCCTCTGCTCTTGTCAAAGTGCCAAATTTTGGAGTGATGCTTGGACAATCTAAGCAGATTAAGTGACCTTGTGGGTGATGTCATGGCTAGTCAGGTACGTATCTCTTGCACAACCATAATCACCAAAGCAGCCCAGAATGGCATCCGGTCATTTCATCGCCAACGCAACCCCACCCTGGTGAAACTAACTCGTTTCCTTTTTGATTTATAGGTTCCTCATCTTGACGTTGGAGTTGACATTCCTATTCGGCGACACGATCTAGACTTGTTTCGGTCATCCTTCTCTACACAGAACACCTAGATAAAATCTGCGCCAAGTCTCCCCATACGGTTTGGTATTGCCTGGCATGGATGACACAGGTGTCCTTCGGTTTTCTTTCATAACATGGCTCGCTATCCACAAGAAGCTCTCTACCAACACTTGCATGAAGACCTAGGGCATACACTAGCCTTTCACGCTATATGGGGAACCAGAGGAATCTTGAGAACATCTATTCTTGGCTTTCTCTTTCACTGTTTGGATAGAGCTCACTCAGTCACTACTCGGATCACATGATAACTTGGATTTGCATCTTACGCTTTGTCACCTACTTNCCTATATGGGGAACCAGAGGAATCTTGAGAACATCTATTCTTGGCTTTCTCTTTCACTGTTTGGATAGAGCTCACTCAGTCACTACTCGGATCGCATGATAACTTGGATTTGCATCTTACGCTTTGTCACCTACTTATTCGCTCAACGTCTCCATCACTGACTCGTAATTTGGACCAGCTGCTCCTACATATGTTCCTACAGGAAGCCATCTATTACCTTTAGAAGGAGTGGAATGACTGGTGACATGGGCGTGGACAGAAATCACCATGTGTCATATGCTACCTTCTGAAGCAACACATCACAAACCTCATACAACTCTTAACTACACTGCTCCACACGAGCATGTAGTCCTCTCACAATGCTAGACACTCATCCACAACTCCAATAATGATTAAACATTCTTCCTTTTCATCGCATAGCTACCTACAGGCCCCATCACGATTTCCAACTGTTGTTTACCTTGTCCTCACGCTTTGGTGGGAACCCAAATAGCACTCTTTTTCCATGGCTAGTTTAATCCCACGAGATTATCTCACCATAGTTTTTAACGTGGATATATGGGTTTCTTTTCCAAACTAGGTGTGACTATATTCTTTTTTCATATCTACCATTCCATTGTGTTCTTTTGTTTCTTTTCCCTTCTTTCGAACTAGATGTACATATTTATTTTCAGTTTTTGATTAATAAATTTACAATAATCAAACAAAAATAATATCATATTAACATGTTTATCATCGTAATATTCTATAAAATAACCAACGGACTAAATATGTTGGATTATACCAACGGCATACCGACAAGAATAGACGAATTAAATTCATCGATAATTCGATTGATAAAAACCGATAGATTAATATATGTTGGTATCTTCTCCACTATTGCAAACGAATTTGCAACGGATGTAAACCGACTAACTCAACCAGTCTGTTTATGCAAACCATTGCTAAGTAACCATTCGAACTTGTGGTATTCGAATATCATGAGCATATTCGTCATTTAAGAGTTTAGTATCAACCTGAAACTAAAAAACTTGTAAGTTGAAATGTCCATCTTTTTATGTCATAATTCTCATAATATCATGATATATTTTGTTTTGAAACACTTGATTTGCGATGGGTTTATGACGGGTTAGAAGATTTGGTTTCTACATGGTGAAAGACCTTATTTTAGAAGTAATAGCACTAGCGAATCATCTACCGATAAGATAAAAGAACCTAGAACAAAAGTAGATTATAGGTTTGGTACGGTTCAAATGGTTAATGATGTGTATAGAGAAAATATGCAGTCAGGGAGGCTGTTCAAGAAAGGGTTGAGGAACTCGATTTAGAAGCGCAACGCTTTTTGGTATGTTAGATGTAACGAATCAGCTATTATATAAATGATGTAGAGATGGTAATTGGCCTTTATCATTTGGAAATAGATTGATGGGGATAAAGAAATATTATAATTTGTATGAGGAATGTGCTGATGCAACAACTAATTTTGTGGGAGATATTCTGCCAGAGGATCAATTGCTTTGGTTTCACACTATGAGATACATAAGCTTGTTTCAGGGTTTGGATCGGCTTATCATATTATAGACTTGTGCATCGAAAATTGTATGATATATTGGAGACGCAATGAAAACTAGACAAGTTGTCAATCTTTTCATAAACCATGGTATAAGGATAATGGTGGTAGAGTTTTCGTGCCTTACAAGCGAATTTTGTATTTTCCAATATAAGAGAACATTTGCAACAATGAGATGGCATGTTGAGCATAGATTTGATAGGGAGATTACATATCCTTCATATGCATAAGCATGATTTTCAATAAACATATCTGGAATCTGCATATGAGAAAAAAATGTTTATCTTGGATTATGTACAGATGGATTCAGCCCTTTTGGAAAGCATGATAGAAAATATTCTGTGTGGTCATCCATTGTAACACCTTACAATTTGTAGTCATCTTTGTGCATATGTTGAGAGATTTTGTTTCTTTATGTTCATGATCCTGGCCCATATCATCTGAAGCGAGCACTTGATGTGTTTTAGTAGTCATCGATATATGAGTTAATGACATTATAGAAGCACGGGGAGGAGGTGTATGATGTATCATTACAACATAATTTTAACAGGTGTGATGTTTTTATGTGGACTATAAGCGATTTTCCAGGTTATGGTATGTTATCTGGTTGGACAACACACTAGAAACTAGCATGTCCATAGTGTATTGATAACACACAAATCCATTCTAATTCAAGAATGAAATAAAAACATGTTGTTCTAATTTTCATAGAAGATTTTTGCCCCCGGATCATCATTATCGTCGATCTACTTCGCCGTTCACTAAGAAGAAGAAAGTAGTTGAAGGTCCACCTCCTAAATTGGACGACACTTATTTGTTAAATCAAATAAGAGATTTTAGTGTTCAAATGATGGTAGATGCTAATGTTAGTGGTAGTGGGCATGTTAATGTTAGTGGTTAAAGGTAAAATCATAATTTGCCCAATAAAAGCATTTTATGAGATTTTCCGTATTGGAAACAGCATTTGTTGATGCATAATCTAGATGTGATGCATATTGAGATGAACTTCTTTGACAACATCATTAACACCGTGTAAAATGTCCAAGGGATGAACAAAGACAATGTGAAGTCTAGATTATACTTTCCTGAGATTTTTTCTCGTTATGAGCTTCACCTTACGGATTATGAAAGGTGTATGATCTCTGCATTCAAATTAAGTGTTGCTTCAAATGATGAGTTCTTCGATTGGGTTATCCATAAAGTCGGGTTATCCATAAGGTTGGGTTATCCATAAGGTCAAATTCCCTTATGGATATGCATCTAATCTCTGTAATTGTGTTGATATTGCAAAAGGCAAGTTCAGTGGAATGATCAAGAGTCATGATTGTAATGTAGTGATGCAACGCCTTCTCCCATTTGCATTTGCGTATCTCCTTCCAAAAAATGTACATGAAGTCATTGTAGGTATTAAATTATATGTATACGCATTTACTCATCTTGTGATGTTGTGATTTAATACTTATTATTTTTTAAATGTGCAGGGATTGAGGTTTATTCGTGATATTTGTAGGAGGTAACTGATACTAACGGTAATAGTAATTTGCAGAAAAATATACCGATGATCCTTTGTAACCTTGAAAAGATGTTCCCACCCTCCTTCTTTGATGTTATGGAACATTTATCAATTCACCTACTTCATGAAACAGCACTAGGTGGAACATGTTCAGTTTTAGTGGATGTATCTTTTCGAGAAGTACATGTTCCATTTGAAGAAGAAGGTGAAAAATACGAGCCAAGTGGAAGATTCTATTGTGGCTTAGAGTATCAATGAAGAGGCTGCAAACTTTGCATAATATTATTTTCCAAGAGATGTCCACACAATTAGCCGTAGAACATCTCGACATGATAATGCTGGGCAACGACCAACTTATCCTATATATGTCCCAAGCATGTTCGAGCAAATCGGAAGACTTAGTGGACAAGGGAATAATCACCAACTTGCACAAGAAGAGTGGAAACATTTGCATATCTATATCCTCACGAACTATGAGAATATTATGGAGTTTGAAAGGTACATATTACTTTTCCAATAGAAAAAAAAAATTTTCTTTAAAGTTTATAAAATCATAGTGTTACAACTATAGGATTTATATGGTCATTATTCGAGGTTACTTCTCAATTCTTTTGGAAGACGAATTAGAAACTCTTAAACAGAGATATTTTGTAACATGGTCGCAATATTATGTAAGTGTTTCATTAAATTTATTTTTTTCTCCCAATAAATTGTAAAACTAATTTTTTCAAATTTGTAGGTAACTACTGAAGTACCTAATGGTCGAACATTTCCCATATGGTTTATCGAATTTGCGAATGGTCTGAACTGCATTGCAACGTCGTACCCAAGGTATTGCACTAGAGGGTTCTCATTCAAGATTCACGTTATGGGAAGTGGAAGGAAAACTTGTGTTCATGGTATATCGTCTAATTCTAGAGATGTTGTGTAATATGACATTCATCGATAAATTTTGGAGATCCGACATTCGAGGATGTTGAACTTGTGATTTGTTGTCTTCAAGTGTGATTGGTATGATCCAACTGATAATATACATTTAAAAGTTGATAAGTTTGGTGTCAGATCTACAAATTCGAGACATAAACTTGGAAAATATGATATGTTCATTCTTTCTTCACAAGCAGACCAAATATGTTAATAATTTTAATATTATCACATATCAAAACATTTATAATATCAAACTTAATAATTGTGCAGGTTTCTTACATTAAGTATCCTCGCATAAGACACATGAATGATATGTGGATACGATGACGACAATAAACTCAAGGGGTATTTAAACATGATCTATTACAGCCAAGTGGGAGTAGTGCACTAGCCCAACTTTAATATTCTTTGAACGTCAATCTTTTAGTGGATTTTATATTGTTTGGAGATCTAAATGTTTGTGTACATAAAATTAAATAATCTAGTGGAGAATTTGACGAAGATGTAAACTCAGTTCCATCGGATTATACGTCATCGTCTTATTAGTATCTTTAGATCATTATTAATTGTATTAGTTGATATGTTGCTGTGTTATATTATGTTCAAATTAAAGTTTTATTTTAAATTAATTCAATTAAATATTATATGTTTTTGTAAGACTATGGATGAATTTTATTTTATTAATTCAGTAAATATCATGTTAATACTCATGTTTAGCTCAATAAAATATTTTTCAACTTTTTAAAAAACTTTGAAAAAATCGACGGATAGTATATTTAAAGATCTCACCAATCCCTAAAACGGACTAGTAGAAGTTTGAGCATTTAATATAATATAAGAAACATAAGAATCATGTTAATACTCATGTTTACACATAATAATCATATGAAAGTATATTATTTCATACCATTGATGATAACACTTATAATCACATAACTATTAACACGAAAATGTTTGTTAAATTATAAGATATTTATCCATAATGTTTGATGCTAAGTGTTTTTCAAATTTTTAATCATTTAATGTAATACTAGTCTTTACCTCGTTAAACAAAAACAAATTTTAACTTTGACCAAATATATTGCTTCAAGTTTTTAAAGTCAATATTCAATATCTAGTATATATCTTTTTGTTATTTTGAGCTGCTAATTGTGAATAAAGAGAAGAATCACAATATATTTTGTTATTAAGAGAGACTATATTATTATATTTTAATTAAAAAGAGATACGATATTGAACTAATAATTTTTTATAGATTGTCATTTGATAATTGAAAAAATAATTGTGGACTAGATATGAAATTTGTTTACTACATATTAAAAAAAATCTTTGTAGATTTTCTTAAAACAAAAAATATATATTAAAGTTTATGATTATCTTAATGTTTTTTGTTACATATATTTTTAGAAAATAAAATCAAAGGTCATGTGTACATTAATATTTATAATCATCATAATATACATTTTTAAAATGTATGGTAAACTTATATTTCGTGAAAGAATATCAATTTCTTCAAATGGTCCAAAATATGACATGGTAGTTGTTATGAATTATATCTTCTCTTTGAAAATCATACCCATAATTTGAATCGAAGTTCCTTTTATTAGAATCAAAATTCAGATTCAGGATTATAAAGTCAAGATGCATCAATCAACATTATTATAATTCAGAATCTACTAGGATTGAATCGCGCTTTGCGCGGAACAAAGTTATATAATTTAATATAATATATTTTATTATTTAAAAATTGTATGATATTATTATATGATGTATATTTTTAAAAATTTATTTATTTTAGTTTAATATCATAACAATTGTAATTGTATATATTGTTTACTATGTGAATTTTTCGTTATTTTCGTTAGAAAAGTGTTTGTGAGAATGACATGTTAATATGTTTTTAATTCCATAAATAATTTCCTAGCATTTTTTAAAATATAATTTAAAAACTATTTAGTTCAATTGAGTTTAACATATGATCCGTTCATTCTTGCTTTTATGATATCAATCTTAATAAATTGTGCAGGTTTCTTACAAGTATCCCCGCATAAAAGACATGAATGATCTATGGACGTAAATATTTTTTTGGATTTTATATTGGTTTGAGATGTAAATTTTTTTGTACATAAAGTTTACGAATCTAGTGGAGAATTTTACGAAGATGTAAACTCAGCTCCATCAGATTATACGTCATCGTCTGATTAGTAGTTTTAGATTCATTATTAATTGTATTAGTTGATATGTTGTTGTGTTATATTGTGTTGAAAAATTAAATTTTATTTTTTTGTTAATTCATTTAAATATCATATGTTTTTGCAAGACTTTTAATTTATTTTACTTTTAATTCAATAAATATTATGTTAGTAATCATGTTTAGTTCGATAGATAACATGTTAATATTCATATTTAATTTAATAAANTAAGACTTTTAATTTATTTTACTTTTAATTCAATAAATATTATGTTAGTAATCATGTTTAATTCGATAGATAACATGTTAATATTCATATTTAATTTAATAAAGTGTTTTTTAACATTTTTAAAAATTTTGGAAAAATCNTCGTCTGATTAGTAGTTTTAGATTCATTATTAATTGTATTAGTTGATATGTTGTTGTGTTATATTGTGTTGAAAAATTAAATTTTATTTTTTTGTTAATTCATTTAAATATCATATGTTTTTGCAAGACTTTTAATTTATTTTACTTTTAATTCAATAAATATTATGTTAGTAATCATGTTTAGTTCGATAGATAACATGTTAATATTCATATTTAATTTAATAAAGTGTTTTTTAACATTTTTAAAAATTTTGGAAAAATCGATGGGTAGTATATTTAGGATCTCACCAAGTCCTAAAACGAATTACCAGAAGTTTGGACATTTAATTTAATATAAGAAACATAAGAATCATGTTAATAATCATGTTTACACATGATAATCACATGAAAGTATATCATTTCATACCATTGATGATAACACTTTATATATAATGTTTGATAGGGGTTTTTCAAAAAAAAAAAATTGTTGTTGTAATGTAATACTTTATTTCCAACAAAAAAAACCTTTACAAGAGTGTTTTTAAATCAAGAATTGAAAAGTGCAAACTATGATTGAAATAATGTCAAGTTTAGTGTTATCTTGTTCTAAACCATTCTTGAAGCAAATCTTTAATTAGCAATATCCAACCAATCCTTAATCATGGGAGCTTTTGCTTAATGGAGAGCTCAATGGTGAAAATCAACGTAGGGGAAGGCGTAGGTGGCTGGCCATGTTTACACTTGTTCCGTTCCATCCATATGTGATGAATACAACTTTGGAAGATTAGTTTGATGAGGAGAGAAGCAGACTGGGTGGTGATATTTGGAATACATGCCTGAAGAGTGGACCAATCTGTCGTATAATGACTGAGTAGAATCGGATGAGCCAAAGAGTAGCAGACCGAAGCAGTGAAGGGACACTAAAAAAATAAATGACTTCTTGATTCAAGATGATGCAAGAAAAATATGCAAGACACTGAGGCAAAGCTATTCCACATAATACGATCTCCGGTTGCAAGGCGATTCCACATTGCTAACCAAGTAATGAAAGAGTGTTTCGGAGTAACGTGTTTCAACCAAACTAACTTTGTCCATGGACAGAATGGTTTTGATAGGCGAATTTGGTTCCATACTTCAGAGGTGATGAATTTAGAAGAGTAAGAGTCGTTTGATGTACGCCATTAATAAATTTCTAATTTTTAATCATCATATTAATGTAATACTAGTATTTACCTTGTCAAAAAAAAACATTTTAACTTTCACCAAATATATTGCTTCAAATATTTAAAGTCAATACTCAATCTCTAGTATGTCTTTTGTGTTAGTTTGAGCTGATAATCATGAATCCAGAGAAGAATCATAATATATTTTGTTATTAAGAGAGACTATATTATTATATTTTATACTAAATATTACAAAATCTTTGAAGATTTTCTTATATATATATATATATATATGTTAAAGTTTAGGTTATCTTACACAGTTTTAGAAAATAAAATCAAAGGTCATGTGTATGTTAATATTTATAATCATAATAATATACATATTTAAAATGTATGATAAAGTTATATATTATGTAAGAATATCAATTTCTTCACATGGTCCAAAATTTAACATGGTAGTTGTTATAAATTATATACTCTTTGAAAACCGTACACATACTTTGGTTCGAAACTCATTTTTTATTAGAATCAAAAATTTAATTTTGGGTTAGATAGAGTCAAAATGTGTTAATCAGACATAATAATAATTTAGAATCTACTAGGATTGAACCCGCATTTTGTGCGGAACAAAGTTATAAAATTTAATATAATATATTTTCTTATGTAAAAATTGTATGATGTTATTATATGAGGTGTATTTTTTATCAATTTATTTATATTACTTTAATATCATATCATAAAAATTGTAATGATATATATTATTTACTATGTGAATTTTTGTAATTTTCGTTAGAAAAAATAATTGTTTATAAGAATGACATGTTAATATATTTGTAATTGCATAAAGGGTTGATTTCACTACACCTCCTAAATTATATGCATCCAAATTATTTCTCCCTCAACTTTGAAGCTCTTCAGTTTAATACCTAAATTTATACATCTCTTTACCCGACAATCCCCCCCCTACCCCAAACTACTTGAATTCATCAGTGATAAACAAGACTTTTGCTAATCATATCTAAGCAAATACCTTAAGCTTACTCATATCATTG
>OVAV01001313.1:0-10752 GCA_900406375.1 Iberis amara
ATATATAACAAAATTTTGAATTATATAAATGAAAAAATTGTTAATATAAAAATTAAATATATAAAAATAGAAGTTAAAATACAAATATATTATACTATTAAAACCGCGCAACGCGCGGNTTGGGTTACCAAAACCGATATGGAATCAAGATCTTTTCGGTTTGGATTATTCGGGTGATCTGAATTTTCAATCTTTAGATCCAAAACCCAATTGGATTTGCGATTCGGGTTATTAATATACTTCAGATTCAAAACCCAATAAAACTCGAGTTAACCAAATAAGTCAAACCAAAAATTCGAAATATGCAATCAAAAATTCAAATTACCCATCCAAGTTACCTCTCTCTAAATGTATATATATACAGTTTTTCGGATATCCCTTTGGATTTTGGTTTAAGTCCGATTCGGATATTCGAACTAAAAAGTCATAATAATCATTCGGATTATTTGAAAATATGGTTCGGTTTCGGTTTAGCTAAGATTCGGGATTTAACCAAACGCTCAATCCCGCAGAGCATTCTAGCGGTGGCTCTAGAATTTCTAAAGGTATGAATGACTTTAGGACTTGCCTACTGCATTATGAACTTAAGGATCTGTCGTTCAGAGGTCTCTACCATACTTGGTGGAATAATCAGGAAAATAATCCTATTTCAAAAATATTGGACCGAATCCTCATTAACCAGAAGTGGACAGCAGTGTTTCCTTCATCTTTTGGCTTGTTCGAGGAACCAGATTTCTCTGATCACGCATCTGCTGCCATTGTCATTCCGCAACAATGCGCGATTAAGAAGCCTTTCAAGATCTCCCATTTTCTTATGGACCACAACAAGTCATTCTTACCAGAAGTTGCTAGAGCATGGCACCTCCTACAAGTTTCTGGTAATGCTCAATTTCATCTTTGTAGGAAGCTAAAGTTGCTCAAACCAACTTTAAAGGATCTAAATCGGGCCCATTTTTCCGATATTGAGGCTCGGACGAAAGAAGCCCATGATCATCTCCTCTCAAAGCAATATGAGTTATTGGTAAACCCTTCACAGCAAGCGGCTGCTACGAAGAAATTAGCCCATAAACGTTGGATGGTTCTTAATTTGGCGGAGGAGAAATTCTTACAACAAAAATCGAGAATTAGGTGGCTTAAAGCGGGTGACTCAAATTCAGCTTTCTTCCATCGAGTCATGGCGTCTAGAAGATCTACCAACTCAATCCACTACTTAGTGTTGGATGATGGCAGTAAAGCTTCTTCTCAAGAAGAGATCTCTTCACATTGTGTTGATTATTTCTAGGTCATTCTTGGTTCATCATCATATCCTATTTGTCTACAGATGCGGCTTTGATTGAACAACTAGCAGCCTTAAAGTGTGATGAGTCCACTAGACTCTTTCTTGATGCTGACATCTCAGGTGAAGAAATTCGCTCAGTTATAAAGGCGTTGCCATTAAATAAATGTTCGGGTCCCGATGGATTTACTGGTGATTTTTTTAGAAAAACTTGGGATATCACTGGAAAAGACCTTGTTGAGGCTGTCTCATAATTTTTTCCGTCAAGAAAAATTCTCCGGCAACTTAACGCAACAGCTATTACCCTTATTCCCAAGAAACCTGGAGCGGAAAAACTAAAAGATTTTAGGCCGATCTCTTGTTGTAATGCTATTTACAAAATCATATCGAAGATTATCTCAAACTGGCTTGAGAAAGTTCTACCAACTATGATCTCCTGTAATCAGTCAGCGTTCATTAAGGGTAGGCTTTTGATTGAAAATGTCCTTTTGGCGACAGAAATGGTACAAGGTTTTAATCGATCAAATGTGAGTTGTAGAGGCTTATTGAAGGTCGACCTTACCAAAGCGTTTGATTCGATCAGTTGGGATTCCATTCTTAGGATGCTAAGAGCCGCAAGTTTTCCTGAAAGGTTTGTGAGTTGGATATTGGAGTGTATCACAACCACCTCTTTCTCGGTTAATGTTAATGGTGAGCTTAAAGGATACTTAAAAGGAAACAAGGGTCTTAGGCAGGGAGACCCTCTTTCCCCTCTCCTCTTTGTGATGTCTTTGGAAGTGCTTACCCAGATGCTCTCAAAAGATTTCAGGGAAGGAAAAGTGGGGTTCCATCCCTTAGGCCAAAACCCGCAAATCATTCATTTGGTATTTGCCGATGACTTGATGATCTTCTTTGATGGAAGGGCAAGGTCACTCACCAATATAATTGCATCCCTTCAAAGATTTGAAAGGTTCTCGGGTCTCGCAACTAATAGAGATAAGTCTGAACTCTTTCTTGCCGGATCTAGGGTGGGGGAAGTGACAATGTTACAGAGTTATGGTTTTCCTATGGGTTCTATGCCGGTTCGTTATCTTGGCTTGCCTCTGTTGCATAGGAAACTCATTTCAAAAGACTACTCTCCTCTCATGGACAAATTGGATGCGAGATTCAATACATGGTCTAATAAGCTGCTTTCTTTTTCTAGACGTTTGCAATTACTTTCTTCAGTAATTTATAACCTCCTCAACTTTTGGTTCTCCGCCTTTGCCCTTCCAAAAGGTTGTATTAAGAAAATTGAGAAAATGTGCAATAACTTTGTTTGGGCAGGCTCTTTAGGAAACAGCAAAAAAGCCAAGGTCTCTTGGCGTGTGATGTGCCTTCCGAAGCTTGAGGGAGGGTTGGGGCTTCGGAGCCTTATCACTTGGAATAAAGTTCTACTCTTGAAACTTATGTGGCTCTTATTCACAGCAGCAGGATCGTTATGGGTTGCTTGGGTTCATTCTCATCATGTTAAGAATATCAGTTTTTGGGACATAAATATTAAGGGAAACTGGTCATGGCTTTTTAAATCATTGCTTCATCTACGATCTCTTGCAAGACCTCTTCTTGGCTGTGAAATCAGAAACGAAACCTCAACATATTTTTGGCTTGACGATTGGACCTCGTTAGGCCCACTCCTGGAAGTCTCTGGTCCCTCGGGACCTCGCAGACTCGGAGTCCCTATCTATGCCTCAGTTGCGGAGGCTGCCAATTTTGGAGCTTGGCGTCAACATAGAAATCCTTCTCGTGATCCATTACTCTCTTCGGTTCGAGAGACTGTTGCTACGCAGGCTGCACCTTGTCCTTCTAAAGGTGCTGATGTTTTTGTTTGGGGAGAAAGGGGTAGTAGGAAGACATTTTTCTCCACAAAAGATACTTGGAATATGTTAAGGCCCTCTGCTAACCGGGTCTTTTGGTATCCTGCAATTTGGTTTAAATATGCGATTCCAAGACACTCTTTTTTTATTTGGACTATCAACTATAACAGGTTGCCTCTTATGTCTAAGCTCCACCAATGGGGACTTAATGTTTCACCTAATTGCATCCTTTGCAGGACGGGTATTGAAACGAGGGACCAGTTGTTCATGTCATATCCATTTACTTTCACTGTCTGGGTTTCTATTTTGTCTCGTCTGGGTACCATTGCTACTTGTTTCGCATCATGGAGTTCACTTATATCCTGGCTGCTCGGACGCTCTCCGGGAATGTCCATTTTGCTTGAAAAATTGGCTACTCACTCTNGGACGGGTATTGAAACGAGGGACCAGTTGTTCATGTCATGTCCATTTACTTTCACTGTCTGGGTTTCTATTTTGTCTCGTCTGGGTACCATTGCTGCTTGTTTCGCATCATGGAGTTCATTTATATCCTGGCTGCTCGGACGCTCTCCGGGAGTGTCCACTTTGCTTAAAAAGTTGGCTACTCACTCTCTTCTATACAATATTTGGCGTGAACGTAATCAGCGTCTGCACCAACATCAATCCTCCTCAACAGATGCCATCTTCAAGAGAATTGATAGGAATGTTAGAGACTCCCTGCTTGCTCATGGTTCTAGAAGAAAAATGAAGAATCTTTTATCGCTATGGTTTAAATACTCTTAGCTTCATATGCCAACCGGCTTCTTTAGTATTTTAGAGATTTTTAATTTTTTTAATCTCTTTATATACTATCTATAGGTTGTATCCCCTACACTTCTTTGATATAAATTTACATATTATCAAAAAAAAAAAAAAAATGAAATTTCATTCACTCATAAGACATGAGAAAGATTTCGTTTTTTTAACAGAGAAATATTAAAAGATCTAAGAGAAGACACAACAACAACACACAAATCTTGAATCAAACACATGTTCTTCAAGAAATAAGAACATGTGAAACAAACTCCATTAAAAACCTACAAAAACAAACCATAATTGTTCCTAAACTGAAGAAAGATCTTCATAAATAGTCTTAATACCAGGTCTCTCAGAAACAGATCTTATACACTTCAAAGCAATCCCAAGAACTTCTTTAATACCTTTCTCTGTATTACCACCCACCACCATCTCTTGAATCAAAACCGAATCGAAACATTCACCACCGCGACCTTCTGCAACTCTTAATCTAACCCAATCTGTTAAATCAACACCTTGTTGTTGTTCACCAGTGATTACATCTCCTGCACATCTACCTGTTAAGATCTCAAGAAGTATCACACCAAATGCATAAACATCTGATTTGAATGAAGGTAATGGTTTTCTTGAAGCTGCTAATTCTGGAGCTCGATAACCGAGTATGCCCGCGTCTAGTATCTGTTCTATTGTCCCTGCTTGTGTCATGAGACGGTGAAGGCAATAGTCTGCTACACGAGCGTTTAGCTCAGCTCCATCTAAGAGAATGTTTGTTGCTTTGAGGTTACCGTGTGGTACCGCTCTATCGAAATGGAGATAGTTTAGTCCACGAGCAATATCGACTGCGATTTTTAGCCGTTGGATCCATGTTAATGGTGGACCTTTCCTTCCTGGACGATCTGAAAATCGAACAAGAAATCAAACAAGAAGGATAAGCTACCATTGATGCAGATTGAGAATATATGAGATTAGGAGTGGGCATTTAAACCGAACCTAACCGAATTTAGTTCGGTTATTCAGTTCAATTCGTCGATTTTTTATTTTAGTTCGGTTTTCGGTTCGGTTCGGCAACTTTTTTTTTTTAAACTAAAAAAAACCAAAAATAAACCAAAATTTAACCGAAAAACCGAACTTCAAGACAAAAAACCGAACCGAACAAACCGATTGCCAAACCGAACCGAACTTTTGTTCGGGTTGATCGGTTCAATTCAGCAAAGAAAAAAAACCCAAAATTTAACCGAAACCGAACTTCAAAAACAAAAAATCGAACCGAACAAACCGAGTGCCAAGCCGAACCGAACTTTTGTTCAGTTGATCGGTTCAATTCGGCCAAAAAAAACCAAAAAAACCGAATAACCAAATGCCCACCCCTATATGAGATAGTTTGAAGCTTAGTGTTACCGTAGAGGAAGCTAGCGAGGCTTCCGGGTGATATATAATCCGAAAGAATAAGCTTTTCGTGTTGCGTAGGACCCCAATAGTAACCTCTAAGAGTAACCACATTAGGATGTCTAATGTTTGAGAATTTCTTTACTTCTTTAGCAAACTCCTTTCTCTGTTTTGCTACACCTTCTCTTAGCCATTTCACAGTTAAGAACACTCCATTATCAAGTGTTGCTCTGTAAGATGTTCCGTGGCTACTTCTTCCGAGTACTTCAGCTGGAGCTCTCGATAATTCCTCGGGTGTTAATCTGATCGAATCATCGAGAAACTGTAACTCTCCAACTAGCCTATCTGGTGATCTAACATCAAGCCTTGCTAGTTGTTGATCAGCTGGGTATGAATCTCCTGAGCCGGGAGACCACGATAAGTTACTGGTTTTCGAAGGTGAGAAGCCGGTTACAGCAGCGGTTTTTTCATCTGGACTAAGGATTTCACCTTTTCTTGAAGCAATGAGATCTTCAGCAGAGACAACTGTACCACTTCCACTACCCGAAGGGATTGTTTGAGGCCGTCGATTCATTTCTTTACTTGTGATACTACGCTCTTCTCGTCTTCTTGATTTGCAGATGCAAAACAGAAGGATAGCCACAAGAACGAGGATAATTAGCGCAACCGCGCAGGAGACTAATATAACAATCTTAACAAGTAAACTCATCGGTTTCCTCGTGGAAACTTCTGATGCACTTGAACCAGCAGGCAAGAGAAGCTTATTGTTTCCCGGAAAAAACGAAGGAGACGGAAATTTCTTCAGATTCTCTGGCACAGTTCCTGATAGATCGTTGTACGAGACGTTAAAACTCGCAAGACTGTTAGATAAGTTGCTTGGAAGTGATCCAGTGAAATGATTCTGAGATATGTCGAACGAAGTTAACGAGACCATATCATTTAAAGAATTCGGCAAAGATCCAGAAAAATTATTAGCTGCAAGATTCAGCATTTGAAGATTGGTTAAAGATCCAAACACATCAGGAAGATCGCCATCGAATCGGTTGTGAGAAAGATCAAGAAGACGGATTCTTGACTCAGAAGAAGGTAACGGTCCGATGTTACCTGTCATACCGTTGTTTTGAAGGTGAATTTCCTCTAGAGTAGGCATAGAGAGTAACGAACTCGGAATCGGTCCTTCTAAGGTGTTCGAACTTATATCGAGAACTTGAAGTTTCGGATAATGAGTAGGTATCCGTTCTGGTAAAGAGCCTGTGAGCTTATTGTAAGAGAGATTAAGATGATTTGCTCGAAGAAGCTGAGGGGTAACGTCTGGGAACGATCCGGTGAAACGGTTTTGGCTGAGATCAAGGTACTCTATATACTCCCATTTTGACCATCTTGTTAGATTTCCTTCAAACTGATTGTTTGAGAGATCAAGAACAATGCAGCTTCCGGTTAAGAGAGGAAGCTCTCCGGTTAGTGAATTCGAAGAAAGATCAAGTGTGTGAAGAGTTGTTGACATGATAGAACTTATTGGCCCTGAAACATGAAGAGAAAAACCGGAAAAAAAACATTAGATTTCAGTTTTCTTGGTGGCACCATTAACATATAACAAATCCAACTCTGTAGAAGACAAAGCTAAGAGTAGGTGTGGGCAAATAAACCGGACCGCAAAATTGGACCGGACCGAAGAAGTGAAAACGCAATCGAACCGAATTTCTTTTTTAAAAACTTTAATTTTGATTATTTAAGAAACCGAAAAACCTAAACAAGTGAACGATAAATAAATCATTATTTGTGAAGATTTTAATGACTTTTAAACGAAAAACCGGATCAAAACCAAAACGGAAAGTCGAAACGGAACCAAACCGTATTTAAAATAGGTTCAAATGGTTTTAGTTTTTATAAAACCGAAAAAACAAAAAAAACCGAACCGCAACCAAACCTTAAACCAAAATGCTAGGGCAAAGAGCATACCTGAGAGATTGTTGCCACTTAAATCCAGTGTTGTCAAAAGCAAAGAGTCACCTTTTAACAAGTTATTAGGAAGTGATCCTGAGAATCTATTGTTGCTAAGCTTAAGTACTTGAAGATCATAGACATAATTAAAACCAGGTAATTCTCCAGATAATTGATTGTAGCTAAGATCCAAGACTTTCAAATTCTGAAACAACTGAAACCCATTAGTCAATGAACCTTGAAGCTGATTATGACTAAGGTTTAAGTACTTGATACTTTCCGAAACACCCGGCAACAGTTTCCCGGATGTTGTCACTAGTTTGTTTCCGCTTAAATCGACATAACTCGCATTCGTCAAAAGGAAAAACTCTCCATCAAGATTACCATCCATTGAGTTATTATGCAAATCAAGCATTTCAAGACTTGAAATTAACTCAAAACCCTTTGGAATCTTCCCTGTGAATCCATTAGAAGATAGATTCAAGTACAAGAGATTGCTCATCTCTGTTAAGGACTTTGGTAAAGGTCCAGACAACGAGTTTCGACTCAAATCCAACGATTGAAGCGAAGTTAACCCACTCAAAGATTCCGGAATCTCGCCTGAAAACTTGTTACCAGCTAAAGAAAGATTCCTCAAGCTTATTGATCTACCAATCTCTTTAGGCAATGGCGACGAAAACAAGTTATCAGATAAATCCAAGAACAGTAAGCTTTTAAACTTGCTTAAAGTCTCTGGTAAGACACCAGAAATCGAATTGTTCGACATAGATAGTTTAACAAGCATTGTCAAATTGGTAAACAAACTGAAATCAGCATCTGCAGATAAGCCTAAATTGTCTAAAACAACACCAGCTACATTACCACCATTGCAGACAATACCATTCCAAGAAGAAGGACAACCATTAAAGTCGATAGATTCGTCGTTCCACGAATTAAGAACAAACCCTGTAGGATCATGTTTAATCCCTTTCTTGAATTCAAGTAATGCCATTATATCTTGTGATGGAAGTTGTCCCATTGCAGAGAAGTAAAACAGAGATANTTGATAGTAACAAAACCCTAAACAGATTCATCATAAGCTTCATATAATTTCCCCCAAAGCTACAGTTTTTTTTGAACCCTAGTAACAAAAACCAATTAATGTTACAAAAAATCAACAAAATTTCAAAACTTTTTCACAATGAGAGCTGAAGAAAACTTTACCTTAAAGCTTATGAAAGTAGCCAAACAATNGAGATAGTAACAAAACCCTAAATAGATTCATCATAAGCTTCATATAATTTCCCCCAAAGCTACAGTTTTTCAAACCCTAGTGAATCTGAAACCAGACAAAACCAATCAATGTTAGTAAAAATCAACAAAAATCAAAACTTTTTCACAATGAGAGCTTAAGAAAACTTTACCTTAAAGCTTATGAAAGTAGCCAAACAATCAAAATGCAGAAAGCTAATGAAAAAGGAACAACCTTGAACAAAAGCAAATCATCTGGAAAAATCAAAAGGAAAACATTAAATGAACAAATGGGCTATTCAATGTTGGGTCCCATTTTGGGATCTAACCTAACCTCAAAGCAAAATAGTCAAAAAGGAAGGATTTTTATTTTACAGGGATGAAGAAAGTTAATACCTTTGAATGTAAGAACAATGCAGAGAGAGTTGAAGAAGGAGTAAGACAAAGTTCCTTAGCTTACTCATTACACAGCTACAAAAGTTTCTGGATTTGACTCAACACTGTACACTGAGTCACTAAGAAAGTGAAAAATCTTGATGGGTCATTCTTAAATTCGTTATTTAAGATTGTTTAAGAAGAGAAAACAGAGAAATTTGCTAGTTTTCATGTAGACGACAGTGACGAAGAGAGACAATGACTCCGTAAAGAGAGTAAATGTATGGTCTTGAAGCGAGTGAAGTGGAAAAAAACAACAACAAAATTAAAAAACCCTAAATTAAAGGAAAATAGAATATTTTTGTTGGGGTTCACGTGAAAGTAAATTGCTTTTTTTTTTGATTCGTGTAAAAATTGGGTCTTTTTATGTAATTGGAAATTTTACCCGCCAAAAAAAATTCCCTGAAGAGGGTAAAATTGTTATTTTATAGTAACATTGATTATTAGTAGTTAAGTATGGGTCCCACCTGCTGACTAATTTTGACTAGAGTCAATTATTTGGGTCTTAATTGATTCATTTTAAAAGTAAAAGTCCATTTTCAGAAGAAACTGTGAATTAAAAGGGTCATAACTTAAAAACATAAATCTCTTAAGTTTTAAGATGAGATCACAAGAGAGTTTCGTTTCATACCAACTCTCATATTAAATTTGCTAAGTGCTCTTAAGATTTGAAGAAGATTGAATTAATCAATGGCGATTCGTAGAGCACAAATCTTACTTCATCATCCAAAGTTCATATGTGGATCTTTTCTAAACTTCCATCGATTCTTTTCATCATCACAACATTCAACTCAATTCAAGGTTCTAACTTTTCTGCTTCACAATTTTACTTCTCTGGGTTTTGAAGAACATGTTCTCTCATTTTCTCATTAACCCACTAAGAATTTGCTTGAAAAGTTTCAAACTTTACTAGCAAATTGTTTGAAGATGATCTTAATATTCATAGTGCTATGTTTCTCCAGAGTGTTGGTTTCATAGGGCTTGGAAATATGGGATCTAGAATGGTGAATAATCTAGTTAAAGCTGGATTTGAAGTCATTGTTAATGACATGTAATACATTCAAAAAATTTCATATTTGAATTGATTTCATTTGATTTATCTTTTTCTCATATACTTATGTTTTGATTTAATAGAAACCATGATGTTATGAAGATGTTCACTAAATTAGGAGTCTCAGCTAAAGAAACTCCTTATGAAGTTGCAAAAGATAGTGAAGTTGTGATTACTATGTTACCTTCATCATCTCATGTAAGTTACTTGTATGCAAGGCCGGACCTAAGCATATACGAACAGTAAATTCGTATTGGGCCTTATAATTTTTATGGGTTTCATAATTTTTTTGTTAAAAAGCAGAAATTATTGATGAATTTGTGAAAAAAATACAAAAAGAAGAAGCTAATTTCAAGAAATACTAAATTGTTGTTAGTATTGAGGATATGTATTTTGCTAACTCATTAATTTTCAACAAATTATATTCGCGTTTTATTTCATTAAGACCTCATATTTTCATTTTGTATTAGGCCTCATATTTCTCAGGTCTGGATGACCGAGCTTTGTTGTTGTTTGCCTTCAAAATATGATCTTTCAGTGGATGTTTTTATGAAGACAATATTGTAATGCATGTAGGTGATGAATGTGTACACTGGACCAAATGGATTGCTTCAAGGAGCAAATGCTATAAGACCTGCTTTGTTTATAGATTCATCTACTATTGATCCACAAACAACTCGGAAAATCTCACTTGCTGTTTCTAATTGTAATTTGAATGATAAAAGAGGTAAAACATAGATAGGATTTAAACAGAATTTTGTTTCTTATGAGTTAAAGATGTTTAAAATCCATCAAGTTATACC
>OVAV01001314.1:0-13744 GCA_900406375.1 Iberis amara
AAAACGCCGTAGAGAACAGCCGCGAACATTAAAGCGACGCACGTGAGAGTGTAGAGAGTCACGTGACCTTTTTTGTCGAAGAGGCCGCGTTTAGAGAACTCGGTGACTAAACGTCGGTAGTCACGTGATACGTCGGACACGTGGAAATCTCTCACGTGATAGCCATTGTGAAGCTTTTCGAGATGTTGCCAAGCGGTTCCTGGATGGTAAGCGATGAAAGCGTCGGTTACGTCTTGACCGGCGAGATTGAGAATCGCTGCTTCACCGCCTGGATGAGATTTAACCCAATCGGAAACGTCGTATACTTTCCCTTGAATCGAAATCCATAAATCTCCAGATTTGTTATGCTTTTTCAGATCCTCGCTTGAAATGTAACTCTTCTTTGTCTGTTCGGCCATTGTTGAACCACAGAGGATGCAAAACAAAAACCAAAACAGAGAAAGGTCTTTTAAAACCTTTCCCTGGATTCTCAAAATCACAGATTCTGAATCGATTTGTTTCCGTTTTCTTCTTTTATATTATGGTTTTTGGGTTGTTTACTGTTTTTGGAATCTTTGCTTTTTATTTTTTTCTTGACACGTGTGATTGTATGGTCATGCATTTTTAGAACCGAGTTACGTGGGTGAGCGTGTGAAAGAAAATCCACTGGTTTTAATTATTTTCTTAAGTCTTAAGTCTTTAATCCGTTACGTAACTCTATTAATGGAAACGTGATTAATGACAAGAGTATATAATAAACGTCGTACTGCTTTTTTATTTTGTCAATTAGACATTAATTGATGTTGGTCTATCGATTTTCCTTTTAACTAAAAAATCTTGAGTATCATTAGAAAGAAAAAAAACGAGAGAAAAGTCTCAAAGCAAAAATGGTAACGTAAGTTTTTTTTTTTTTTTAGTTACAAAAAAATCTGAACGAGTTCAAGTCTTTTTTTGTTTGTTTGGTTACAAAAGAATGGATCTTTTAGCCCATGTGTACGTTTAAAAAGACTAGGCCCATATGATATTGACTTAAAAGCCCAATTCACCTGATTCTCCCTTCTCTGCTTCTTCCTGTAAATCAAATTCGTTTGATTTCTAAGTTTTTTTCCTCCGTTACAGCAGAAAGAGATGAATCCGACTAATTTTCAACCTCCGAATCCGCCGTTTCACTGGGCTCCGATGCTACCTCCGGATCCGCCTCCTTCCAGTGTGTTTTGGAATACAAAGAACATACTCAATCAGCTTAAACAACTTAAAGATACGCTTGACCTTGCACAATCAATGTAAGAAAAGCCATTCACATTGTGTAGCTTCGTGTTAGTGAATCGATTAAGTTGCATCTAGTATTGGTGAATTTATAGGGAGAAGGAACTGGAAGCTTTGAGATTGATTAAAGAAGCTAAAGGATCAATGGAGAGTGTAGAGCAAGAGTCAGGATTAGAGTGTCTTAGATATCTACAAGGTATGAAGATGGATTTGGAACAACAGGAGACACTTTCACTAGAAGCTGCTAACTTCTTGATGTCTACATTAAGAGCACAGCTTGAGCCATTTAGGTTTATTGTTGATGAGAATAGTCCATGGGAGGAGAAATCTGCAGCTGTAAAATTGAGTTGTAGAATGAAGAAGTCGAAAAGGAACAAACTGTGGAAGAAACGAAAGAGACGATGTGTTGCAGAGATGCTTGCTAAGGTTGATTTGTATCTCATGTTCAGCTTATATCACTTGTGGATTTGTGTTCGTTACTTTATCATATTGATTTAGGAGCCTGAAAGATTTGAACAAGCTGATAGAGCTGCAGATGAATGGAGGGAAAGGGAGATGGCCAAGGACATGGCAAATAGAAAGGTAAAATCGTATAAGCATAGAAGCAATGGATATGTGTTGCTCATTCTTGTATCTGATTGTTATCAGGTTGAGGAGATGAAGGCAATTGAGAAGGTCAAGGCGAAACGAGAACGAAGGAGACTAGAACCTGAGGTGAGACATCATACTTAGAACTTGAGATAGGTTTCATAGGGATTCTTCTATGCTTCTTGTTTAAGTGTCTCTGTTATCTAAAACAATCTCATGGTTTCAATGTTTTTTCAGCTTGAACTAGCTCTAATAGTTGAAGAATTACAAGAGTTGCGTTCTCTAAGAATTCAAAAACTAAAGAAGCAAGGTATGTCAATAATCTGAAGTAAGTAGTACAATGCATTATGATATCAGAGACTGACTGAAACTTAATGATTTTATACGGAAACTATGCAGGGCATTTTCTTCCAGAGGAAGATGATAAGTTCTTTGAGAGTGTTCGTGCTGCAGTGGAGCTTGAGAAAAACCAAAATGAGTCCCTAATCAATACAGAGACAGAAGAGAATGTCATTGCCTCCAAGGAGGAGGATACTCTTCTCAATACCAGCAACGAAATCAACAAAGACAAGGATAAAGAAAGCAACACTGTTGCATCTTCTTGCGTAAAGACAATGGAAGCTTCTGATAATGGTAGTGACAATGTATCGAATCTACCAGTGGAGTTGTATCACTACTACTATGGAAGCAATTTAGACATGGGTAGACTTATTGAGGTGTGTGTTTAATTAAATCTCAACCTCTCTTTTCTTTTTTGTCAAACTTAAAAATGTGGTGTGAAAAATGCAGATTAGAAGAGAATGGGATGCATATTTGAGTCATGGAGGAAGGTAAGTTTACAATTTGTATAATTTCGTAAGTTAGAAAAGTTTATGATAATGATTGTCTCCTAAGAAAAGGTGTTTTAATTCTCTGTACAGTCGGATTCCTGGACATTGGGTACAGCCATCGCCTCCTGCCAATGAGATTTGGGGTTCATATCTTGTTAAAACTCCCCAGAGAGACCTTGTTTAGTCAATGTTCTGAATTATATAGGGCCTTATCATGAGATTTAGTCATTTTTGAAAGAGTTCCAGAACAGGTTCTCAGAGATGTCTCTGGTAAGGTTGTATTGCACAGCCGTACAGCTTTCTTCTTTATAGCTAATAAGAATCAGGCCACTCTCTCAACAGTCAACATTCCGTTGGGCCATTGATGCAATGGTTTCGCTTAAGTATGCTAAGATTGGCTTCGCTTTGGAAGCTAAAGAATTGATCAATGCTACTGCTGTAACTAGGCCTCTGGACTGACCTGTTTTTAGATATCAGATTGCTGAAGGCCATCTGAGACTTAATCTTTTGACCAATTGATGCTTTCAATTTGGATCGAAGTAGAATAAAGGAATTACTCTCTTGGCTAAAAGTGTTACTAATTCTAACCATTTCAATTTTCCAATCGTTTGTAGAATCAGGACATCCGAATTGGTTAGAACAAGCTTTTAGATTGATTAGCTCTGCACTTCCTCTGTATTTTGGCTTGTTTTACCAAATTTGTTTCTTTTGATCCTTTTCAGATTTGTTACAACCCTGATTTAGGTTGGTTAAGCTTCGGTATGTTTGGTTGTATTGAACCTTAGCCCGTTGGGCCTTTCATTAATTTTCAGACGCCAGAAAAAAAAGAGTACCAGAACAGAACACTCATCAATTACTTATATATTGCTTTGTTTAATTCGCCTTCACATCTGATGTAAGTAACTGGTTTCGTGTCTAAAACATCTTTTTAAGCCAAGTCTGATGAAACTTCAACGTTTTTACAAATTATACATTCATTCACAAAATAAACCACCTAAATCATTTTAAAAATTTGTTTTATTTAAAGTTATGTGTTATTCAGTCATTTGAATCTTTGAATTGTATTAGTTGGTTGTTGATTTAACTTATAATCAACAGTTTATTTCCAATGTTTCGGCTGTTCACACATCGTAAGGTAGACAATTCATCACTTAATGTCCGGTAATAATTGGTCAAGTAACATAAGCTTAAGGTCACTATAGAAATTTGAAGAAATGAAAAGAATGTGAGGAAGATGATTGTTGAGCTATTCAATTAACAATGAATCACAACTGCCCATCTTCCCCATTATTTTTATTGCAGAGAAATCTTTCGTGCAAAGCGCATTTCAATCGCACTAAGCCGATACACACAATCTCTGCTTTCAATTTCTACTTCTTCTATTACTGCAAGTTTCACATCGATCTATACACCAAAAACACAAGACGAATCCGCGAAAATCAACAGACTCATCAAAGAATTCTTGGAGACTCAATTTGCGAAGGTTAATTAAATTGTTAGAGAAGCCTCATTTCATGAGCATTACTCGCTTCCCTGCTGGGTCCTTCGCTTTTTTATTACAAACTAAAAATCATAATCAATTTAATCGAAAACTTAATCCATAAACGAGTGAAACACCGAAATCAGTAATTGAAACTACGGATCTCGGAAAGATCCACCAATCTCCGATTTCAATCTCCGAAGGTAAACTTGGCTTGAATACGCATTAATTAGAGCGTTTCACCCATAGGTCCTTCGTTACTTAGATTGCGAAAAACAAGAAACAATACGAATTCGATGCTCAGCGAATACGAACCATAGTGTAATCGGATTTCATTTCGTGAAAGACGAGATTCGCCATCACGATCTGTTAATTTTCCGAAACTAACTCTTCATCGCATCTTTCGTTACAGAATATAATTCAAGCAATAAAGAAAAAGTAAATCGTAGAAACGGCGAAGAAGAAGAACTTTAAATGTGGAAGATAATGTATATTTAGATCAGTTTATATAGAGCATGTATTAGGGCTACAACGACGTATCTTAGCCGTTGAAAGTTGGTACAGATTTGGATTAAGCCCACCTTTTTTTATTTGGGCTTTTTGTTATTAGCCGTTGATTTTTTCTACAGTAACGAATGTCAGCCGCTTGATTTGGTGTGAGTGAGGCCCATTATATATTGGGCCTTTACCATAAATATGATATCGCTACAAAAATTCACCGGTGACCCGACCCGACCCGACCCCACTCGATTAGTTGATCAGCGAAATTATAAAAACTAATTTGCTTAATTTCACATTTGGATCTACCTGTGCGATAATATTGAAATTCTCAATCTTACAGAGAAAGATTCTTGCTTCTTGATTCTTGTCTCTTTGATTAATTTTCGGAGGAGGAATCTGTGAGTGACTCTGTTGATTCTTGTTTGTTACACGAGCTGCTTCTTCTTCTGTGTGTGTGAAAGAGAGAGCTATGCACAGTTCGATTGCACATTTTAAGGAGAATTTGTACAAGATCGCGCACGATGTGCACGACGATGACGAAGATGAAGATCTCAACATTTCTGGTTCCACCAATGGCGGCGTTGGTAATACGAACTCTGATCGGAGGAATTCTAATGGCTTTATGTATTCGAGGTCTCCAATGGCCAGTGAAGTCGAATCGCCTGTTAATCATGAGGTGTTTATCTTGCTCTTGATCATTTTTGAAGTACAATATTGGTTACTGTATTCTAGGAATCTGAACGTTATTGGAATGTTGCTTAATCACAGGACTAGAAGTCTGATTGTGTGTTCAAACTTTTAGAAATGGTTACGGAATGTGGTTGTTGTAATATTCGGTTTATTTTTATTATCAACGTTTTTTAGATTGAGAGATATAAAGCAGAAATCAACAAGCTTCAAGAATCAGAAGCAGAAATCAAAGCTCTGTCAGTAAATTATGCGGCTCTATTAAAAGAAAAAGATGTAAAGAATGTTCATTGTTTTATGAAGAATCTCGCCTTTTCCTTTCAAACCATCGGTATCATGCTCTTTCCACTTGGTTACAGGATCATATTTCCAGATTGAACCAGGAGAATGGTTTGTTGAAACAAAATTTGACTTCAACTAATGCTGCTCTTAAAGAATCTAAAATGGATCTTTCCAGGACATCAAACAAGGTAGATGCAGCGTTTTGCCTGTTTCTGCTTTACTATCTGCAGCAAGCCCGTTTACCATCGTTTATTAATTGTATAATTCTTGGTGTTTGCTTAAATGGTCTTGAACATTTTGTAAACTGCCTATCAACTTTCTATGCATGTAATTTTTCTAATGCTTCCTGGCATTACTAGTAGCCTGCAAATCAACTGAGGTTTCTTATGAAAATGATGTTAAGGTTTAAAACATTAGACTAACTTAGTCTTCTGTAGGGTAACAGTGATTCACCCAACAGGTCACAGAAGTCTCTAACAAGTCAAAACCATATGCGCAATGGCATTGCTTCGAAACAAAACGGGACAGAGAACGGTTCCGATTCTTATAAAAAGGAAAAGGTATCTCTATTTAATTTACCATTTCTTAGATAAAAGCTTCACATTGTTTTGTTTCTTAAATACATCTTATGATGTACCAGAGTTTCCGAACAATGTCTCTAAATTTTAATTAGATGCCTTTTAGGAGTTGGCGGATATGCTTGAAGAGAGAACCAGGTCAATGGCATCTGCACAGGCTAGAGTGAAAGAGCAAAAAAAATCAGCAAATCTGCAGATCTCGCTACAGGGTATATAGCAGCACTACTGCACTAGTAGCTTGGCTGTTTCTTTTATTTTTTTATTTTTTATATTGTGTTCTCACTCACCATACTTTCATCAGAGGAGAGGAAACAAAATGAGTCTTTGAAGGAGGAACTCCAGTCTTTGAGGTTAGACAAGGAAAAAGTAAGTATTTTGATTTTTAAGAACTTACATTCTCCTTCTTTCTTACGAATCACCACCTTTTATATCGCAGTTTGATAATCTGATTAATAAGTAGAAATTTATTGCAACTGTATGAATGCAGACTTTCTTGGAGAGTAGCCAACTACGTAATGAATTGGATGCAAAATTAGCTGAAATCAAACAGCTACAGATGAAGTTGAATAGCCGGGAGCAGGAGGCTGTTGGAATTTCCATAGACAATCTAGAAGAGGTTAACAAAGCTCTGGCGAAGGAAAATCACGAGCTTAAGGTTTATTGTCGTACAATCGTTTTATTTTAAGTAACAAGGGAGTTCTCAATTCTAGTTTTCCTCTTAGCTATGGACTCTGAAGCTTATCTACATTTTCCTCTGCTGTGTAGTTGAAACAAAATGAAATAGAGGGTGCTTTAGAAGCAAGCCGAATGTCAACAAGTAGCAAACTCTTTCCAGAGGGCATAGAGGCTCTTAGTAGACATCCGAGTAGTTTGGACAAGGTTCTTTCATCCTAACTTTTGATTCATTTGATCCTTTAACCAAAAGAAAAGATTGTCTCTATGCGAAGAGTTTCAGTGTATAGCAAGCATTTATTGTTTTTTCTGCTTCTCCCATGTATAATTAGGAGAAGCCAGAAAGCTTCCCTGGGAAAGAAGATATGGAGAAATCTTTGCAAAGGCTGGAAAAGGATCTGGAGGAAGCACGAAGAGAAAAGGATAAGGCACGGCAAGAACTCAAGCGTCTCAAACAACACCTGTTAGAAAAGGTTATTTTCCTTATGTTAATTTTTACATACTCTGATAATGAGATCATGTAGCACCAGCTATTTTTATTTCATATTACCTGCGTATATTTTGCAATAGGTTTGCAAAGTTTATCAATCGCCCTACAATTGAACCTTTTAAGATGTTTAATGAATTATACTTTTCTTGGTTTGAGTGAATAGAATTCTAACAAAATTTCTTGGTACATTTTTAAAGGAAACTGAGGAGTCTGAGAAAATGGATGAAGATAGTAGATTGATTGATGAACTCCGTAAGACCAATGAATATCAAAGATCTCAGATACTAAGTTTAGAAAAAGCTCTTAAGCAGGCAATGACTAGTAAGGAGGAACTCGAGTTGAGCAACGACCATGAAATTTGGAAGTCAAAGAGTATAATTGAAGACTTAAATCAAAAGCTTGCAAATTGTTTGAGAACAATAGATTCCAAAAATGTGGAACTTCTAAATCTTCAAACTGCTCTTGGCCAGTACTATGCTGAAATTGAAGCTAAGGTTGGTTGAACAAGAAATCTAAAGTTTTCCTGTTTTAAGTGTAACCTTGATTCACTTATGTATTCATGTTGTTATATGGCGTAGGAGCATTTTGAACGTGAGCTTGCAGTGGCTAAAGAAGAGGCAAGAAAACTCTCAGCTCATTTGAAAGTAAAGTCTCTAATTCTTTCCTTGGTCAACTACATGATATGTCATATGGATTTGGGTTTATGCCATTTTTCCGTTTCTTTAAGGATGTTGATGAGCAGTTAGAGTCATCAAAGAAAGAGAAGGAGGAAGTCATATCGAAGCTAATACACGCAGAACAAATTGCAGTAGAATGGAAAAAAAGAGTAAGCAAGGTTGAAGAAGACAATGGAAAAGTAAGGCGTGTTCTTGAGCAGAGCATGACTAGGCTTAATAGAATGTCAACAGACTCCGATTATCATGTTGATAGGTAAAATCAGTGACTTTTACTTACATGTCCAATTATCTTTTTGATGAGGTAACCCAATGACTTTATCTTCAGGCGTATTGTTATCAAGTTGCTGGTTACATACTTCCAAAAGAATCACAGCAGAGAGGTAAAGCTTATTTGATTAAAATTTCCAAAATTTTCAACACATAAAGCTTATGTAAAAAGGCCTTAAGCTTATCTTATATTACTCTCATCTGAATAGGTATTGGAGCTAATGGTACGAATGCTAGGATTCTCAGAGGAAGACAAACAGAGAATAGGATTGGCACAAGAAGGAGCTGCAAGTAAAGGTGTTGTTAAAGGTGTATTGAGATTACCTGGCCGCTTAGTCGGTGGCATCTTAGGCGGTGGTGGTGGTTCACAGGCTACAACAATAGCTTCAGATAATCAGGTATCTTTAGCAGATATGTGGGTGGATTTTCTGCTTAAAGACGCAGAAGAGCGAGAGAGAAGAGAAGCAGAAGAGAAGGCTCTTACATCATCGGATAGTCTTTCCAGATAACTCACTTGAACTGGTTTGGTATATATACATAGGAATCAAATGAATTGCTTGCTTCTTGTCTTGTAATTATCTCTCTCCCTCTTCTATTCCATTAATTCTCTTTTGTATACCATTGATTTGGAAAAAAATGAATAAAAAAAATTTGAAGCTCGTCTTAAAAATTAATATAAATGCATCTATAATAAGTTTTGTTAGATTTTATATATAATTTGAAGCTTGTTGCTATTTTAGTACATAGCTGAAACAAGAAAAACATAGTCTGTTGAATTAAAAATACAAAAATGTGATAAAAGGACATTTGGGACAAAATTCTGAGAGTGACCGCATGATCAAAAAAATTAAAGCACAAAAAAAGAAACCATAGAAGTTTCTTGTTAACCCAACTTTGATTTGAGAGAAGCAATAGGAATCTTAGAAAGAACCTTCTCATCAAACACCACATACTGTTTCTGCAATTCCTTTAATGCTTTCTCTGCCAATGGATCTACCTTGTCTTCATGTTTCTCATACATCATTGGCACTGTGTGCAACACCACAAAGCATATGTACACCAGAGTCAAGAAATTGAACCAATTCCCCACCACTGATATGATCCATAGTCCAACAATAACCTGACATAAACAATATTATAAGATATCATTGCATAGAAAGATATCTAAGTTATGTTCACATACCATTAGGAACTTTTTAAGGTCCCTTCCTAAAGCAATGCTTCGTAGAATAACAAAAGCTTGGTTAAGTTCATTCCTCAGAGCAGAAGCAATTGTAAGGAAAGCTTCCTCTGGAACATGGATTTCTGGAATTTTAGGTGGAGTCCTGCAAAAAAAAAAAGTAACCAAGTCTTTTGAAAAACCAAACCAAAGAGATAACTTGATCAAAATGCTCTGAACCTTACTTGTTGATAAATGTGTGAGCATTGGACCATAGAAACATGCCTCCAAGAGCTATGATCGAGATGTGACACAAAAGACTCAACAAATGATACTCAACCAACTCGAACAAAGCCCATATAACAGTCGCCACTCCAAGAACAGCTGCTGATAGTTTTTTATCCCTCCACAAGAATACATCAGCGGCTGCGCACAGTCATCAGGATAATTAAAGCAATCACATTAGAGATTATCATTCTCAGAACTCAGAATTCAAACAGCTAAGGCCAATTTTAGAGTTTTCAAATGACAAAGGAAGAGCAAGCCTTTTTCAATTTTTCAAAATGTAACATAAGAGAAAACTAAACGTCTTTAGTCTAATCAACCAAAGCTTGTACTCTGTATTCCTAAAACCATTATCCCTAATATTCTATTCTAAATCACTTTGACACAAATCTTACATGATCGATTCAAGAACATACAGGTCTAACATATTATATAAACAACCTTCTCAAGGAATGATTAAAACGCATTTTGCTTCTGAAATTACTTTTATGCATCGCATTATCATCAATACGATCCTTATATTGCAGATCAATGATCAATGCTAAAGAAGAAGAAAGAAAAACGATCAAAACAGGGAAAAAGCACTTGTAAGATAAAAAAACGTACGCTTTCCACCACCGAGAACCTTGTGAACAGGCTTCTCTCTACCAAAGAGACGATAGATCTTCGCTTTCACAGCCGAAGGTGAATGCGGTTTCTCGTCTTCTGATTCAGACGATGAGGATGAATCATGGTGGTGAATCTTCTCGGAGATCTTATGCATCAGAGATTCCTCTGCAGGCATAGATTTCTCAATTTCTTCCGCCATTTTTGTTTTTCAATTGAATTTCTCCGATTCTGAATTCAACAGAGAAACTCAAAATATCAAACGTGAAGAGGGAGAGGAGGAAAAAACGAAAGGGGGAAATAATAGGTTTATATTAAGAACACGAGGCTGAGGTTCGAAATCCGACCCTAGTGGTTCGGAGATTGTTTTTAAATAGGATCGTTAACGGCGTTGACGGAGAAGGAAAACGTGTGGGCAACGAAAAGGACGAAACGTTGCCACGCGTCCGACATCGTATCACGATATCGTCGGCTCAGAATTAAAGCTCTTTTTTGTGGGTCCCAGTCAATCTACTGTAATTAGATTCACCTGTAATAATTACACAACACTAAAGTCAACGCTTTATAATACCCCTTCTGATAATCGCATCTCGCTCCGTAACAGTGCTTAATGCTTAAAGTCAACGCTTCTAAAACTCCAAAAGAAAGCGTGTATATACAAAGATTACTAAAGAAACTATTCATTTATTTATGAAATGTTTTTATCATTTAAAAGAATTAACGTAGTGTGCCCAAAAAAAAAATTAACGTAGTTTTTTTATAAACTAATTTAAGTAGTTTACATTTTTAATCAACCACTTAACGTTTGTAGGTCTGAAAATAACGTCTGAACACTATTTAATGACTAGTTTTTTGTAACTTTATTTGTATTTTAAATAGAATATCTCTTAACAAAAAGAAACTTTATTTGTATTTGTATTCGTATTCTTATTTTATGTGTTTTTAAATGAATTAAAATGCAGTCTGCTCCTGCTAATCTATATAGTAGGTATATGTCAATCCATACTAATTTGTTTCTCCCGTTGCTTATTTGCTCTCTAAACACAAGTTTGTTTGTTCGTCTAATAATGTTCAAATTAATTCCCATACTTTGTACGAAAGTAAGGTATTCATTTCATTTTATTTTATTCTTGTAGATATATGATGTTTTTATTCACTTTTGATCTTAATTTGCATCACAACAAATAATTTTAACAATTCAAACTCAATTACAAAAAAAAAAAAAAAAAACACGAACCCTCGACTTATATAATAAAAGGAGGATTTTTTACGGATGCAGCTTGCTAAAAGTACAAAGCAAACCACAAAAACATACATGAGAAATAAAAATACTCAACAATCCAATAACAAAAGAACAATCACGAATTCAAATATCCCTTCTTATAATTTTATTGTCAATGAAAATTAAAAGAGGTCGCCAAGGGAAGGGAGCTTGATCTCACCCTGAGTAGAGATAGGAATGGTAATGTTACCAATAACAGGAATGTCGAAGGTTAGTCCAATGTCGAGCTCATAATCAATGTCCCAATCCATACTTATGTCCTGTACCAGACTAATTGCTATGTTATAAGCCACAATAATCTGCACGTCTAGAACCGTGGTCTCATTCCCATCTATTGAACCCGGGTCCGGTATTGTGCCGGACGCTATCGTCCTAAGCAACCACAACATGTACATTGTTATTAATTACCACATGATAAAAAAAAGCATCATGACGCTACGTGAAATTTTGTTATGGTAACAATATTGTATAACGTGGATCCATATAGGGAAAAATGTAATTACGTAGAGTCGATTCCGATGAAAAAATGTATAACAATAGATCTTTGATCACTTGATCAAAATCACTTTTTCATATGTTATATATATTATTTAAGTTGTTAATCAATCATATTAAAAACATTTTTCTTGCCTTGATAACAAATTAACATACGTTAATATCATTTTTTTGTCACTATAATTGGATCGACAAAATTCGATATATAACTAATTTCTATAATACAGAATTTTGCGACTATGTTAAGTCAAACTCCAATAATAAATGCAGAATTGAACTTTTAACCACTTACCAATGTCATTTTTTCTTAGATATGAGAAGTGACATTGGATTCGTATATATTATATAAATTAGATGCTAAAGACATCAATGCACATGCATAAAGAAGCTAGCTAGTACACAGAGTCATATCCAAACCTAAACATATCAAATACGAACTTGTGGTTTTTTAAAAAATTTTGAAATGTTAGTTAAAGAAATGATCAATTTTATTGAAAAAAATTATGCAAAATAACATATTTCTAAGGTTTTAGCTTACAATCTTTAAAATTTCATGATCGGGCATGCTAGTACGTAATATATATGAGCCATATTATCGTATTTCACCTTTTGATATCTTAACGATGAATGATTATTGAATTCTATGATGAGATCGTAACACAAATTTATTAATAATGAAAAATGTGATGGAGGAGAACCTTGATGCACTCTTGAGGATGTAAGAGATTTGACAAATAGGAATTGATAGAGGATAAGGATTCTTGACGGAGACCTTGGCGTGGTAATCAACTCCTTCGAATGTCACGCCTTTTAAACTGATGCCGTCCACGGTGACTTCCGGCGTCGGAATATTCGCCACTTTTCCCAGAGAATCTTTCGCTTTCTCTAACCAGCTTGAAATCACCGATGCATTTTTTGCTACCACCTTTTCCTCCAATGATGCCATTCTCTTCTTTTTTTTTATTAATCCTTTCTGCTTTGATTATTACTTCCAGATAATTATATTGCTCTTATCCTTTCTAATGTCTTCATAAAAATAATTAATACTTTTTGTTTTACAAAACCTAATCAACTATCAATTTTTATAATACGATAAATCACAGTGGATAAATAAATACCTTATTTGCCAGAACGTGGCATTATGTTAGATAGTTTGCTGTAAAAAGTTGACAAATAAAATTGTATTTAAAATATTCGTATGTTTTGGGGGAACCAATGTCATAACGTGCGTATTACTACTTTGCGTGCCCGAAAGGAATAATGTATTACACTCTGTTTAACAATGATTGTAGTTTTAGGAAAAAGTTTGTGTTTCAAAATAATTGTAGTTCACACTATTCCATATAAAATTTATTGTATTTTTATGTTTTATGACTCTTTATATTATGCATAATGAATTATTATTGGTTGGTTTGTTCTGGAATGCGGTTTTAATCTTAAAAAACTTAAAATTTAATAACTTTTTTAATATATGTGTAGAAACCTTAAACTACATATATCATGAAACAGAGGGAATATTAATTAATCACTAATGAATAAATGTTAATTTGGTTTTACTATTCTATTTATGAATGATTTTTATTAGTGAAATAGAAGTTGATTCTCATTAACCAAATAGTG
>OVAV01001315.1:832-14573 GCA_900406375.1 Iberis amara
AAATAACGATAAAGTAAAAACGGTTGTAAACAATTAACTAATACGCTAGGCAATAGAGAAATCCACATGTATTCAGGTTAAAGTTCAAGGTTAACATGCAGGATTGATTACTGAAAATAATTCCCAACTCGAAAGACTTATATAGACTAATCTCCTCCCGAAGTATTAGATCCCTAATCTCNTCAGATTCGATGTCATGAATTGAGATAACAAGTGAATTGAATAAGAAAAGTCTGGTCTTGTTACACTCAGATAAATAAGACGCCCAATGAGTCTTCGATAACGGGAAGGTTCGGTCAAGTCTTCACCGTCAGCAAGAGGTAGACAATGATTCTGTTCCAACGGAAAGGAGACTGGTTTCGCTGCTAGTAATCCTGATTCTGCAATTATTTCAAGAGCATATTTGCGTTGACAAAGATATATGCCGATGGGACTGCGTATGACCTCAATACCGAGGAAATAACGGAGAATACCGAGGTCTCTCATGTGAAAATAAGAATGCAAATACTCTTTAAAAGCAATAACAGCAGTTGTAGAATTACCGGTCACGATTAAATCATCCTCATAAACCAAGCAATGTAACCAAACTCCATTGTTGGTGTAAATGAAGAGTGAATAGTCCGAGACATTCTGATTAAAACTGTATTAACGTAGGGCAGATTTTAGCTTAGATAACCATTAGCGAGGCGCTTGCTTAAGCCCGTAAAGTGATTTTCTAAGCTGACAAACTTTGTTACCTGCATCATTACGAAAACCAGGGGAAAACTGTATATATACCTCTTCGGAAAGATCACCATGAAGGAAAGCATTATGGATGTCCATTTGATGAACCTCCCAATCAAGAGAAGCGGCTTGTTGGAAAAACGTTTGAACTGTTACCATCTTTGCAACGGGAGTAAAGGTATCAGTATAATCAACTCCCTCAGTTTGATTATTTCCCATTACAACCAAGCGAGCTCTGTATCTCTCAAGAGATACACGGTATACCCATTTACAACCGAGAGCTTTCTTACCTGGAGGAAGTGATTCAACTGTCCATGTGCCATTATCTTCGAGGGATCGTATTTCATCGGACATAGCGTTTCACCAATGTTCATGATCTACAACATGATTGTAGTGACGTGGTTCAACAATAGTAGTTACAACATTGATGTAGTTACTGTAATTGGGTGAGAAACGTGAATTACAGACTTGGTTGTGAATAGGATAAGCAGTCTCGGTTTGATGAAGCACGTGAGTGACATAATCATCAATTCTGGTGGGGGGCTTTCGAACTCTCAGTCCACATCCAAGAGGAACCTGCTGCGGTGGAGCTGAAGATTCAGCAGTCGGGTCAGATTGTGGCAGAGAGGAATCTGATGCAGTTTCAGATTCAGCTGGAGATGCAGATTGATATGAGACTGTTGGTGATGTGGCAGAATCAAGGAGAAAGGTATCAATAATCTCAGGGGGTGGGACAGGTGGTTCATCTTCGTAATAATTGGGTAATGAAGAAGGTAACGCATCTGAAGCATAGTGAATAACAGTCTGGTCTTTTGCGTGATGAAATTTTGTTTCAAGGAATATTATATCCCTTGATACAGAGACCTTACCAGTGCCTAGATTATACACTCTCTAACCCTTTTAAGCAAATGGATATCCAATAAAAATAGACTTGTTGCTACGTGTTTTGAATTTGTCACCGTCGTGACGTTGATTATGAACGTAGCAAATACATCCGAAAACCCGAAGGTGAGTGATCAGAGGTAGACGGCTGTAAATAATCTCGAAAGGTGTTTTGCCGTTGAGATTTTTTGTTGGTGTACGGTTGATGATATAGCCTGTTGTAAGTGCAAAATAACACCCCAAAATTCGATCGGAAGTGAAGCTTGAAATCGCAGAGCTCGGGCAACATTGAGAATATGCCGGTACTTGCGTTCAGCACGTCCATTTTGTTGAGGATTGCCAACACATGAGGTTTCATGTATGATTCCTTGCTCAGCAAAGAATGCACGAAGACAAAGAAATTCCGAACCATTGTCGCTGCGAATGACTTTTACTTTTGTCAAGAACTGTCTTTCAACTAGTTTAAAAAAATTATTGAGATGTTCTGGAGCATTTTGTTTGGATGGAAGAAGGTATATCCAAACTGCACGAGAGTAGTCGTCAACAATAGTTAGAAAATAACGTGAGCCCCATAAAGAAGATGTCCGATACGAACCCAAGAGATTGCACTGAATCAATTCAAAACAATGACTTGTCTTAGTAACACTTAACGGAAACGAATCCCGGGTTTGTTTAGCCCAAATACAAACATCACAAGTTCTTGAATTAAAAGAATTTGAATGCAAATATGAAAGATTAAACATCTCAAAGGTTGCGGTTGAAGCATGACTGAAGTGGCGATGCCAGAGTGCACTAGAATCGATGTTTCCGGCATGACATGCTGCTGCCACTTTAAGCTGCCTAAGAAATTAAAGTCCAGCGTGTTGTCTACCCTCTCCAATCAGCGTCGAGGTGATGCGATCCTGGATCACACAAAGCTGATCAGTAAATTGAAATAAGCAATGGCTGTCGCGGGTGAGTTGTGACACAAATATTAGGTGACAGCGAAGCCCGGGAACATAATAAACATTCTGAAGTTTAAGATGACCAAGAGAGACCGAGCCTTAAGTAGTTGAAGTAGTGTGAGTTCCATTTGGTAATCTTATCAAAACTGATGACATATTAGAAGGTGAGGTGATATAATCAAGAGACCCGATCATATGTTTTGTTGCACCGAAATCAAAAATCCATGATTCAATAAAATGCTTACCAGTGAACCGTGCAGATGGTGTAACATTTCTTTCATCTAGAAGATGGACAAGAGTATTCCATTGATCATTGGTGAGGCCGGTAAGGCCAATTCTGTCCACCGCCGTAAGCTGTGGTTGAGAAGATTGAGCAGTAACGTGTTGCACAAAAGCATTATTGGGACGAGAAGAAATTGCAGGTCTGGTACGAGAAGAGTTTGTAGATGAAGACCTTGAAGAATGACCAGAACTGAAGTTGTTTCGTGTCTGGTTATTGCGTTTCGGTCCCTTTTCTTCATACCAAGATGGATATCCGATTAACTTGAAATAATTCTCGGCCAAATGACTTGAACGACCGCAATGTGTGCAATGAATTTGAGATCCTAGAGAGTCTGGGAATTGAATTCCTCTCTGTTTTGAAGCCTGCAACGAAATAGGTAGTGCTTGTGTGGTGAAACTAACAACATCCTGTTTTTCATCTTGCAATCGACCGATGATTTTTGATTCCTCATCCTGAATTAAGATGTTGTAAGCTTCTTCAAGACTGGGTAATGGTATACGAGAGAGTAGAGAAGATTTGACAGCACCATAAATGGATTCATCTAATCCCATAAGAAACTGATGAAGTTTGTCTTCTTCTCTTTCTTTTCGGACCTCTTCCATGGTCTTTGCTTGCTGGTAATCGGATAAACTACGCCACAATTGTGTTAATTTTCCATAGTAAGACTCGATGGCTAGACTCTTCTGCCTACAATTTGCAAGATCAGTTTTAAGACGTTGTACACGCTGACCATTCTTTAGTCCACACCATTTCAGAATGTGTTCCCACAGAGAATGAGCATCATCGAGACGAGAAAGGGTTGATGACAGTGTTTCATCAATAGTAAGCTTCATCCACGAGACAATAAGAGCGTTGTTCGCTGTCCAGTCCTCAAAGTCAGGGGAATCGACATTAGGTTGAGCAATAGAGCCATCAACGAATCCAAACTTCTTTCTCGCCTTCAAAGCAAGCTTAAAGTTGGTTTCCCATTCATCGTAGTTGGGACCTTTAAGCAATGGTTTTGAGATGAAAATTCCAGGATTATCGCCAGAAGTTAGGTCATATGGAGATATAGTTCGACGAGCATTTGTAGTCTCTGCCATCGTGTGAAAGAAAGAAGATATATCTAAATTGAGCGTCAACCTATGAAGAAGTTTAGGTTGCTGGCTATGATACCATGTCAAACCTTGAATATAGAGATGATAGAATAGGTTTGTTGTATTGATTCAACAGCTTCTTAATAAGCGTTTATATGTTACATATCGACAATAAGAGTAATTAATGACCTACGATTTACAAACATAAGAAAGCCTTATTAGGCCCAATAGACAGCAGTCGCGGACCCATGTAGAAGAGTGTGGGTTCAACCAACACGGGTCGAGTACATAAAATAACTGTGTAAGACATGTTCAAGTAAACAAGATGGCATAATTGATCAACCTAGCAACATAATGTATTCCATAACCTGAATTCAAATCCCCTCCTTGCACCGCCCCTGCTTGACAGCCAATCCAACTCTTCATTTTTAGATAAAACACTTCGATCCAAATATTCATTACTTTCGCGAGAAAAGTAGCATTTGAATCACTGATTGTCAAATACATATCTACTCAACACCAACTCGTAGATAAGGATGCATAACATATTTGGTCCCTTGGATTCAAATCAAGAATAGTCAAATATCATGTGTAAAGAAAGCTAAATTCGTTTATATATAAGAAATCTAATTGTATCCAATCAAGTTAAGATTGAAAAAAAGAAAAGCTTTCATCTTCAGCAGGCTTTTGCAAATGCAAATGGGCCCAATGAATAAAACCCAATGACGACTAGAAGAAAAGAAAAGACGATTGAGTGGCACGCACGTTCCACTTTTATATCACAAAAACGTGAGAAAGATAACAACAAAAACATGAGAATTCTTGGTCGCCGACCATATCACCAGACACCAGACCATAACAGAGAGATAGATAAATCATATTAGAAAAACTAAGTTTGTTTGTTGTTTTGCATTAGTTAATGGGATGTATTTGCGCCACCGCGCGTACTCCAAACGCCGCCGTTGCAAACAATGAGTTATTAGATTCCAGCAAATCCATTCTTCATCTCATCCCTCATCATCCCTCTTCTTCATCTTCTTTATCCAAAAAGGAAGGATCTTTCACTCGCCAATCCTCTTCAACTTCCATCACCGTCGTCCCCAATGGTTATAATCCTTATCCAGTGGCGCGTCGTCCCTCCACCTCTGATCGAAACAGCTTTATGCCGGTGCTTGTTGTGGGAGCTCCGACTAGGAATCCTACCAGAAGAGTCACAGCTACACCGGTAATTCAGCCATCACAGCAGCAGCAGCCAAAGCGTTTGACCACAGAACACACTAACACACCAGAATGGCCATCTTGGCTAACTTCTGTTGCCGGAGAAGCTATCAAAGGATGGCTTCCTCGCTGTGCAGAGTCCTTTGAGAAGTTAGACAAAGTTAGTATATATATATTTTTTTTTTTGTGCTTTCTCTTTGTGACCTAAAAATAACAATTTATGTGTATATTGTTATATAGATTGGACAGGGGACTTACAGTAGCGTGTATAAAGCCAGAGACTTGGAATCTGGAAAGATTGTGGCAATGAAGAAAGTTCGGTTTGTGAATATGGATCCAGAGAGTGTACGTTTTATGGCTAGAGAAATTCTCATTCTTCGTAAACTTGATCATCCTAATGTTATGAAGCTTGAAGGTCTAGTCACCTCTAGACTCTCAGGTAGTCTTTACCTTGTTTTTGAGTACATGGAACATGATCTAGCTGGTCTAGCTGCAACTCCTGGAATCAAATTCTCTGAAACTCAGGTTTGTTTTTCTTTTGGACTTAGAAAGTTTTGAAGATTATAAGTGAGAATAGAGTCTTTACTTTGTTTTCAGATCAAATGCTATATGCAACAATTGTTCCGTGGGCTTGAACATTGCCATAGACGAGGAATCCTTCACCGTGATATTAAGGGATCAAATCTTTTGATTAATAATGAAGGTGTTTTGAAGATTGGTGATTTCGGATTGGCCAATTTTTACCGTGGTGATCAAGATTTGCAGCTGACTAGTCGAGTTGTAACCTTATGGTATAGAGCACCTGAACTATTGCTTGGTTCCACTGTGTATGGACCAGCTATAGACTTGTGGAGCGCCGGCTGCATTCTCACTGAGCTCTTCGCCGGAAAACCTATTATGCCAGGACGCACAGAGGTAATCATACTCTCTAATACCATTTTTTTTATCACATAGACAACACTAGCTCATTTTGAACATAGCTACTAGGGGTGTTCTGAATTGGACCAAACATAATTTTGGTTCTTTTGAGTTCAGCACTTGCTTTTTTCTGTTCAAAAATCTTAAATATATTTAAGTTCGGTTAAATTTTGGTTAATTTTCGGTTTATTCGGTTAATTTTAGCAAATTTGATTCGGTTCTTGGTTCGATTAAGGTAGTATAAAATAAAATTGTTTGGTTCGTTCGGTTTGTTATCGCCAAACCTAACCAAAAATCGAACTAAAATTTCAATTCTACCGATCGATTTTCTTTTAGTTGAATAAACCAAATCGAATTACCCAAATATAGGTTCTGTTCAGTTAATTTGGTTCTCTTAAAATGCACACACTTAATAGCTACTGAGATGATAATCATTTGTACCTTATCAGGTGGAGCAGATGCACAAGATCTTTAAGCTTTGTGGTTCACCATCAGAAGACTACTGGAGAAGAACAACATTGCCACTTGCAAAAAGCTTTAAACCGAGTCATCCTTATAAGAATGTTCTTGCTGAAACTTTCAATTATTTCCCTACATCAGCTATGATACTCATGCATAAACTACTAGCCATAGAACCTGAGAAACGTGGATCAGCTGCTTCTGCCTTGAGAAGTGAAGTAATATAATACTGACACTAACCAGAAACCCATGTTTCCTTAAACAAGTGATTCAGTTACAAACTTTTTTCTTCTCTGCAGTTCTTCACCACAGAACCACTACCTGCTAATCCATCAAACTTACCTAGATACCCACCAAGTAAAGAACTTGACGCTAAGCTTCGCAACGAAGAAGCAAGAAAGTAAGACTTTTATAAATTTACAATTTTTTTTGTTGTCACATTAATCTCTAGATCGCAACTGGATGGTCCAGTACCCCAAAACTCCATTGAAAATGCACTTGTATAGCGAATGGCAAGATTCGATCTCTGGTCTAGTAACAAAACCGCAGATTTAACAACCAGTAGGCCACTTGCTCCCTGTTATGTACAAGTCGTTATTCTAATGAAGTGTTTGGTTGCAGACTAAGAGCAGAAGATAACAAGAGAAGAGGAGGAGAAACGGTGACAAGAGGACGGCCAAAAGATCTTAAAACTGCTCAAACACCTGAGTTTATGGCGGGAGGGCAGTCTAAGGTCACTTGCATTAGTCACAAGTTCAAAACAGACGAGGAAGGTGGTACCGGGTTTAGGATTGAACCACCAAGAAGAGGGATCCAACAAAATGTTTATGCTCATGCTTCTTCAATGGTTCATCCACTTGCTGGTAATAAAGAATGGAAAAGAGATGGAAGCATGAGCATGAAAAGGCTAACGAACATAGAGGTGAAGTCAAGAACATCACAAACAGGAGACTTGTCTGGTGATTCTTATAGGAGAGATTCAAACAGAGATTACTCAACCGTAAGGCCTCTCTTTTGCATACCTTAATCTTTTGGAATGTGTGTTTTGAGTTGCTTTGGGGTTGTTCCAGGGAAACGCACCAAGGAAAAACAGAATCCATTACTCAGGACCATTGATGCCTCCTGGTGGAAATCTTGAAGATATGCTCAAAGAACACGAGAAGCAGATTCAGCAAGCTGTCCGGAAAGCCCGTGTGGAGAAGTCAGCATCGAGGAAAACATACACAAGAAGAAATGTTGTATAGTCAAATTGGTTTTGAAGCTCATCAAGGCATAGAAGAAACTCATAAGCGTTTTTGTTACTGCCAAGGAATTGATGCAATGTATAGTCAAAATTTGTGTCTTAGGCCAACAAGATTGAGTTGATTTAAAACTTATTTTTTGTACATACTTAAGTTGCCACTATTGAGTTGAGTTGAGTTGAGTCAACCAAACATGTATTTGTAAGTGAAGCAAATTAAAATAACTTTGAAATTTGTTACTAAATAGGATTCTGCAAAATCTTCGACATATCAAGCTAAAATCTGAATGTAGCTCTGACCCAATTTCCTATTCCACAAGAAATCCACTGGAAAATAGAAGAATAATAAGTTAAATTCTAGAGAAATTGGAGTATTAAAAATTGCATAACCATACTCAAGATCATAAAACTTATTTACGTTAAAATAGCATAATGGCGTTTTCCTACATATAAACTAGTATGGCGTTTACAATTACACTGACGGTGGAGTGTATTGAACTTGGAAGAATTACTGTATTAAAATAACAAATCGAGTGTTATTGAAACAAAAATTTTAAATTTTTTTTATGAAATCTATTGTTATTCGAATAAGAATTTTTAAAAATCTTATGAAATCTAATGTTACTGAAAATATTTTTAATAATGGACTTCTAGTAACTTTAGGGTATTTTAGTGGAGTTTTTTTAGAAAAATATAAAGTTTTAAATCTCATAGTTTTAAGTTGGATTGCGAATAATTACATAACAAATCACATAAACTTTTTTAATTTACCTAAAATCATCTAAAAACTCATTAAAACACAAATCAGCTCATATCTTTGTTCCAATATACCCCTAAATTTTGCAAAAGGTTAAGTTCAAAATAACAAGTACAAAATTGTAGATGCGATGCAAAATAAACAGATTTTTGGTCATATTTCAGCAACTTAAATATTGATGATTATTTCAATTAGTTTATTAGAAAATTTATATATGTAACTTATAATTTTATAACGTGTGTAATTTATCGACCATTGATCACTTATATCGTTATATCTCCCTCCACTTTTTTTCTCTCTCGACTTTCTCTCCACACCAGCGGGATCTGTAGCGAGAAGGGAGGCGGCGAGACTTCATCACCTCCGTTCGAGTAACTATCTCATGCACCGCGACTCAGCTCGTCGGCGAGACCCAACGCCGGTAGGCTGGCCAGTTCGTCATTCTCCCTCTTGCGTTTCAGATCTGCATCTCTCGCCTCTCAACAAGGTTCACCGGGTTCGTCGTGCGTAGGTGAAGAAGCTTCTACTCAACTTTTTCGGCCAGATCTGTTGAAGGTAGAAGCGCAGAAGACGGCGGTGGTGGGAGAAGATGGACCTCGAGGCAAGTCTCGATCTGCTCTGTCGACGGTAAGAGAGGCGTCGGGGTTGTGCGGCGGTGCGGGAACCGTTGTCGTACAATACCGCCGTTAAACCAAGACTTTAGCTGGAGCAAATCGTTCCTAGATCTGCCAGAAATCTACTCATCTCTTTCCTATCTCGTTGTGGACATAAGATCGTACCAACATCTTCTTCCTCTCACAAATCGATTTTCCCGGTGGGTGGTGGTGTCAGCACCGTCTCGGGGTTCACCGTCGGGCCACCAGAGGGGCAGATCCGGTGGTTTTCGCAGCTAGCGGCGAAGGGCTTCTGATTTGGTTTTTAAATTAGATCTAGGGTTTTCTGTAATTAGGGTTGGGCCCGAGCCTGATTTTTGATTGTGAAAGCTCACCCGAATCTTGTTTGTTGGGCTGTGATGTATTTTCTGAATTGTAATATGGGCTGAATAATTATAACCGGTTATATTTGGGCCTAATAAATACACACTTTATAAAAAAAAGGTTCTTGAATTGTGGGAACCCTGGAACATCGGGGCGAGTAAGGCTAGAAATGTGGTTAATAAATAAAGAAGAAGTTTGACCAAAATCAAAATAAAATAAAATATAGATGAAGAAAATATATAAAAGTAAAAAATTAAAGGAGAGACCAGAGTCATTGGATTTTGCAAGTTATGGGATTAACCGCAGACTCATTCAAAAGACCATTCCTCACTTTCCTAGCATCCAAGTAAACACAAATCACCCACCTTTCTATATAAACACTCACTTTCTTAATCTTCATTAACAACTAATTACTCTTCTCTTCTTACTTTCCTTTTCTTCTTTTTGTATTTTCTACAAAATTTTTATATATATATAAAAAAAAATACATTTCCCTTGTATTTTATTTTTTTTCGTGGGTATATTAAAAGAAAACACAAGAATGACATACCAAACACCTACACCGGTAATACGCTTTGTCTACCTTACAATATCTCCTTTTACGTCTAGTTTTGGTTCGACTTGTTAAGTTATATATCACATGAATAATGCAATTTCATCAATAATACCCTAATACTTTTATCATATTCTATCTTCACTTTCTTTTATTCTTCTTCTAAAGAAATGTAATAAGTGTCCAATTTCTGGTGCTCTTTTTATAGATTAAAAAAAAAAAAAAACAATATTAATCATTTAAGTTACTATTTTAAATAACGACAATTAAGATATGGTAACTCAACAGTTTTTTTGTTTTTCGGTTTGGACAATCTAACATCATTTATAAATTAATTACACAAAATCTTGATGAAAAGGATGAGGAGAACAAAGGAAGATCAACAGAGACTAATCACCGGCAAATGGATTACAACGATTGGTTACCTGTTACGGCGTCTAGAGAGGCCAAGTGGTATTACTCCGCCTTCCATAATGTTACCGCCATGGTCGGCGCCGGAGTTCTCGGCCTCCCTTTCGCCATGTCACAACTTGGCTGGTATGGTATTAATTTTATATTTCATCTTAATTCAAATAATAATATATATTATTATTATTTGATTGAACAGGGGACCTGGAATAGTTGCGATAATGTTATCATGGGCTATAACGTTTTATTCATTATGGCAAATGGTTGAGTTACACGAAGCTGTTCCAGGGAAACGGTTAGATCGTTACCCTGAGTTAGGTCAAGAAGCGTTCGGTCCAAAACTAGGTTATTGGATCGTCTTGCCCCAACAGCTTCTTGTTCAGATTGCTTCCGACATAGTCTATAATGTAACAGGAGGCAAATCTCTTAAGAAGTTTGTCGAGCTTCTGTTTCCTCATCTTGAACACGTTCGTCAAACTTATTACATCCTTGGATTCGGTGGTCTCCAGCTTATCCTATCTCAGTCTCCAGATTTTAACTCCATCAAGATTGTCTCTCTTCTCGCTGCTCTTATGTCTTTCTTGTATTATCACCAAAACCAAACTCATCTAAACATTACAAAAAGTCTCTGTTTTTGTTTTTGTTCTAAGTAAATTAAGTTTGAAACTTTTGGTTGTAGATACTCAATGATAGCGTCAGTAGCATCAATAGTGAAAGGAACACACCATCGTCCATCGGAGTATGGAGTTAGAGCAGACACAGTGGCTTCAATGGTATTTGATGCGTTTAACGGTATTGGAACAATAGCGTTTGCGTTTGCAGGACATAGTGTGGTTCTTGAGATACAAGCTACTATTCCATCAACACCTGAAGTTCCTTCAAAGAAACCAATGTGGAAAGGAGTTGTTGTTGCTTACACAATCGTCATCATTTGTTATTTAGCTGTTGCTGTCTCTGGTTTTTGGGCTTTTGGTGATCTTGTTGAAGATGATGTTCTTATTTCATTAGAAAGACCTGCTTGGCTTATAGCTGCTGCTAATTTCATGGTCTTTATCCATGTCATTGGAAGTTATCAGGTTAGATTTTCGGGGTCTCATACAAAATAAAAAATATTACAATGTAACTGATATGATTCTCTTGATAGGTTTTTGCCATGTCGGTGTTTGATGCAATCGAGTCGTATTTGGTGAAAACATTGAGATTCACTCCTTCAACAATGTTACGTTTAGTAGCACGTAGCTCATACGTTGGTTAGTTCTCATTTTGGCTTCTTTTGTTTTTCACATTTTCTTGAGATAAATATAGAAATTGAGATTGTTGGGGGGTTTTGTGCAGCATTGATATGTCTGGTAGCCGTTTGTATTCCCTTTTTTGGAGGTCTTTTAGGGTTCTTTGGTGGCCTCGTCTTCTCATCAACCTCATACTTCGTAAGTCACTCTTCAAGAAAAAATTGATTAATACATAAGATGAATATAATGTATTAATTGTTCCTATGTACGTACTTTGTAGTTGCCTTGTATTATATGGTTGATCATGAAAAAACCAAAACGGTGGAGTTTCCATTGGTTTGCCTCTTGGGTTAGTCTTTCTTTCTAAATTCAGCAAGGCTTTATTAGTCATTGGCTAAATTAACCCAATTAATAATGATCTAATTCATTGTTTAAAACAACAGATAGCGATAATCATTGGAGTCTTGATAGCAATTTTTGCGCCCATTGGAGGACTGAGACACATTATATTGTCAGCAAAAAGCTACAAGCTCTTCTCGTAGGCTTTAAAGCTAAATCAGAACCTCACCATCACAACAACTTATAAAACCTTTTTCTTTTTTTAACTTAATTAGCAGTCTAGTTAGTTAGATATATGATTCTTTGGGTTTCTTATTTTGTTTTGTCTTTCGTTCATAACCTTTTATTTTTATTTTTTATAATCAAAGAACTACCTCTGAATTGCATCTGCATATTGGTGAAGGCTCTATGCGCTTTGGCCTGAGGCTTTGAGGGATGTTCTCTCCAACCAGTCATGTAAACCCACCTACAAAGGAATATATACTATATGATATATGGTCCGCAGGCTCCTAAGTTGCTGATTCTTAGCATATTTTGCTTTTTTTTTTTTTTTTTTTTTTTTTTTTTAAANCCTAGTTGAAATGCCTAACTGGATTGTAATAAAACATCTTAATAATGAGATTGCCTTCTAGTTTTCTATGGTTGAGGTTGTATCGCACTGAAAGATGTTAAACATAGAAGCATATTAGATGACTTTTCTAAAAGATGTTTATGACATTCAAGAACCAGATTTGCCAAATTTTAGGCTTCACTGATGAAATCATGTCTATCTAGGCGCTACTCGTTTGGTGTTGCTAATGATAATGACTAGCGACAACGATCAAATGTCGTTACGACTATCGATAACAACTATTTCGGGTCGATGCGATTAGTACATGTGACTGTCAAATGAACACCGACAACGATTATAAAATAAATAAAATATAAAATTAAAATAACCTGCTTGAAGAACTTTACTTGAGAACATTGAAATAGTACATAGGGATGTTATCGTGGGTAAAACTCACGAATATCCATGGAATGCGTGAGCATATTTTTTCCCTTTTATATAAACAAAATTTTCTTATTTTAATATCAATCCATAAATCCAGGCCCGGCCCGTGGCATAAGCGGGCTAAGCCAAGGCTTAGGACCACACTTTTTTTAGAAAAAATTTGGACCACATATTTTTTAGAGATATAAGTTTTTGGGCCACATATTTTTCAGATATATAGGTCTTTGGACCACATAGAATATAATTGTTTTTTCAATGATAGGCCATTTTATTCTCTCGATTAGGACCACTATTTTTGTTGGACAAGTCCTGCATAAATCTTGATGCTAATTTACGTAAAACATATCCATTTTCTTAATTTTTATTATAAGAATTTGAAACTCAAACAAAACAAACCAAATTCTTAATGATTGAGAAAATTTATATCATTTACAATGAATTATTTGATGGTTAATTGAAAATGATAAATGTATGCATCTTGGTGAGAAATCCATAAACCATAATTCATATCAATTTCTTATGACTAAAAGATTAGCAGAAACATACATGATGAATCTATATTTATATCTGAATTTGGGGAATAGATCTTCTAAATCATACCCTCATGTAGTGTATATGTTGACTATGGTTGCTTTGGAGACATTATCAGAGAATTAATTTATAATTTGGCTCTCGTCAAATTAGAAAATTACAATAGGTATCCACACACACACACACACACACATATATATATATATATAT
>OVAV01001316.1:0-13734 GCA_900406375.1 Iberis amara
ATGGATTGCATGGACTGGCGGAGTGCTTGGATCGTGCTGGTGTATCCTTCTGGTTTCGGTGGTAGTTCTTCGACCATGACAGCGATGGATCTGGTTCGGTGTTCCTTGTGCGCTAGAAAAGCTTTGAAGTCCCCACAGAAGGCGCCAATTTTTGGATGTTAAAATCCACAAAATAAATTTATCTAAATATTAATGAGGAATTCGTCGATTTTTTCTTAATAAAGAACAATCACAACTCAAATTTATGACAAAAAGATTTGTATTAATCAATAGAATTGCTCTAAAGTCTGAGCTCGCGTACAAGAAAAATGCTCAAGTAAGAAACCAAAAGAAAAAGATCATTTCTCTCTCCCGATTCTTCTACTTATACTCCTCAGGTTCGGCTCCGATTCCTGCTGCGGCTCCCGGATACTTCGGGCTTCTGTTCCGATATTCTTGTGAAGTTGAAAACCTCTCGTTCCCACGTTCTCGGCATATCCCAGAAAACTCAGAGCGGTTGAGACTTGGTCTTTTCCTGTTCGGGTTATCTTTTGGCCGTCCTAAGTCATGTTACGTGTTGGGTGTTCGGGCACTCTTCAAGCGTACTCAGGTAGAAATACTCTCTCGATGAATCCCTCTGGGGTTAATACGTACTGGGTTAGGAGATGCAATATCGCTAGTTAAGGCGAAATCTTACTGAGGGGGTTTTGACACCAATATTTTGTTTGACGTCTATATTTGTTCAAACATATCTATTACTTTGGTTTCTAACTTGTTTTCAATCAGAGTACTAAATGATATAACTCTGTTTCATATTTTTCAGATATGAAATGGTGAGGATCAAAAGAGTCATACGTCAAAATCATCTCAATAATGAAACCTACTTCCAAGTAATGAGAATTCAGAAAATGTTATTATGAAAGATGCTCGGTTCCTAGATAAGTCTACGAGGCCTAATAATGTCATTCAGCGTAATGTTCTTCGAAACATTACAAATGTTTCAAAACATAATGATGGAGTTTCGAAAAATACATTGTTCGCAAGAAAGAAAGATACAAGTTTTTAATCCTAAATTTCTAAACTTTTTTCTCTTCTACATTAATGATTATATGGATTATTTTTTTATCTTTTATACGATATCCTATGTTATATCATAAATGTTCATAGAAAATGCAAAATCATGTTGATTTTTTATTTATTTTATTGGTCAAATATCGGCTCAACGTAGAGTTCTTAATAATATTACAAATGTTATGAAATCTACTAATGATGTATCCAAAAATCCATACTTCGCAAGAAAGAAAGGTACAAGTTTTTTTATACGAAATGCCAATAGATTATTATGAAGTGTTCATCGGAATAATAAATCATGTCAAGTTTGTTCTATTTTATAGGTCAAATATCTTCTCCAACCAAAAAATTAAGTCAACATGTTATTGAACTAACAGGACCATCTACTCATTCTACATCTTATTTATTGTCTCCATTCCAGGTTATTCAACAATAATATGTGTACACATTATATAATAATTAATGTGCACAATTATAAATAGATGTTTATAAAGAATTCAAATATTGAAATTATTATATTTCATTAGGTGCGAAAGACAAGTTTGATGACTGTATATTGGATTATAGTACCGATGAACAATCACAATCCGATTCGTATTCTCTTGATAAGGATGATAATGGTGATTTTAGTAACAAAAAGCAAGATTCCAAACAACTACCATTGGTTTCTATAAAAGCGTTACGTGTTCCTACATCTGAGGATGTCCTTATTAACGCAGATACTCCTTCACGTACAATTTTCTTATGCCTATATTTGGTCAATATGAATTGTTTTAATTATTAAAGACAAATTTTGTCTTTTGCAAGGTTACTTAGATCATGGAGATGCATCACACGAATGTTCTGATTGTGGAGCAATAATGTGGTATGATGAACGAATTAATAAGAAACGCAAATCTAAGAAACCTACTTTTACAATGTGTTGTTTACAAGGAAGTGTTAAGCTACCATATTTGAAGAGTTCTCCTCAAGTTTTGCTAAAGTTATTAATTGGTAATGATGAATTAAGTAGGCATTTTCGCGAACACATACATATGTATAATATGATATTTTCATTTACTTCTCTTGGAGGAAAAGTTGATAGATCTATGCCGAAAGGACATGGACCTAAAATGTCGCAGTTACACGAAGCAAACTACCATATGATGGGTAGTTTAAAGCCAGAAGATAATGATTATCCAAAATTTTCTCAAATTTACATTGTTGACACAGAGAATGAAGTAGAAAACCGTAAAACAATCCTCAGGTATTGATTCTGTACGAAATTTGTTTAATAGTATATTTTATTTTACGAGTGATTTATTTGGTTTTTATTTGTTTGTACTGTAAAAAGTCCAACAATTATAAAAAGAAAGGAGAACTCCGTAACGAAATTATTGATGTTATCATCAAAACGTTAAATGAAGTAGACTCATATGCAAAGATTTTTCGATCGGTAAGAGATAGGTTCGAATTCACGGAGAACGAATCTAACGAGGGCTTTCATTTGAGGATTGTTTGTGATTGAAAAGGAAAAGATGGAAGGACAAACAATATGCCTACTGCAACTGAGATTGTGGCATTAATTCCAGGTGATATTGTTCCTAACATGCCTAAACGTGATATTATTGTAGAAGAAAAATCTAGAAGATCGCAAAGGATTAATGAAACGCACGTGTCTTATTTGGCTCTACAATATCCATTGCTTTTTCCCGTTAAGACTAGGTATTGAAAAAGGATTTACTAGAATACAATATAAAGGAAAAATAAAGATGATCAATATAAGACAATTTTTTGCATTCAGAGTCCAAGAAAGGTGAAACGAATGTCATACATTGATCGAGTCTAAACGTCTTTTTCAACAGTTTTTGGTAGATTCTTTCACGACAACAGAAGAAAGTATATTTTCTTATATTAAAAACAATCAGTAAAAATTGAGGGCCGAAAATTATCATTCACTTAAAGAATCTTTTGAAGCTGGTAATAAGGATATGAGTGAACAATGATCACGAATGTTAATTCCATCATCATTTGTTGGTGGACCTAGGTATATGCAACAACAATATTATGATGCAATGGTTACATGTAAGTATTTTGGATTTTCAGATTTATTCTTCACTTTTACATGTAATCCTAAATGGCCTGAAATAAATTGGCATATAGAAAAAAGAAACCTGAAGTATGAAGATAGACCTGACATTATATGTCGTGTTTTCAAGATGAAACTTGATTCTCTTATTCGAGATTTGACTGATTTCGAACACTTTGGAAAGTCTGTATCAGGTAAATACATTTTATATCATGTTTTGAATTGTTTATGGAATATATTACTCCTATTATAAAATAATTCGCTCAGATATGATATTTGTTTAATTGCAGTGATGTATACAACTGATTTCAAGAAAAAGGTCTTCCACATGCACACATATAATGATTCATGCATCCGAGCTGTAAGATTCCAACTGCTGATGATATCGATAGATTTATAAGTGCTACAATTCCTGATAGAGATAAAGAGCCTGAACTTTATGAAGTAGTGAAAGATTGTATGATACATGGTCCATATGGTAAAGCTAATCCTTTCAATGCATGTATGGAAGATGGAACATGTTCTAAGTTTTTTCCTAAACCTAATGTTGATATAACAACGACTGTGGATAAGAATGGTTTCCCTGTATATAGGAGACAAGATACTGGAGAATTTATTGAAAAAATGGAGTTAAATTGGATAATAGGGAATTATCTCTTCGTTATCATGCTCATATTAATGTTGAATGGTGCAACCAATCTGGCTCAATAAAGTACTTATTTAAGTACATTAATAAATGATCAGATAAAGTTATTGTTGTTGTTGAGAAAGGAAACGATTCTACAGGGAAACAAAAGATAGACGACGTAGGGAATCAAAATGATCTGAATAGAAACGAGATAAAAGAATTTTTTGATTGCAGGTTTGTTTTTGAAAATCCTTAGGTTTGTGTATAATTGTTCTTATCGGCATAACTACTCTATATTTGTAAATAATTGTTTAATCTTATGACATATATGTTTCTACTTCGGAAGCTGCATGGAGATTACTAAAGTTTCCTATGCATTATCATTCGACGCATGTTGAGAAGTTATCTTTTCATCTACTGGGTAAGCAATCTATTTATTTCAAGGATGATGATGAAGTCGAAACAATTTTACATAGAAATCAACAGAACTTTCCATGTTCTTGGCGTGTTTTAAAATTAATAAGGTAAATCCGATCGCTAGGACTCTAACATATGTTGAGATACCAACAAGATTTACATATAATAAAAAAGGAAACCAATTTAAAGAACGAAAAAAGGATTCTCGATTGGAAGAATAAACTATGTACCACGTAAATTATAAGAAGCTTATTTCATGCGAATACTCTTAAACATTGTTAGAGGTCCGCGAAGCTTTGAAGAGTTGAGAACTTTTAACAGCGTAGTTTATCCTACTTATAAAGAAGTGTGTTGTACCTGTGGTTTGCTTGATGATGATCAAGCTTACATCGACAACATTGAGTCTGCGAGTTTTTGGTGTTTTGGTAACAAGCTAGAAATTTATGTTCTATGATATTACTTTCTATGTGTTTGATAAATTCAGAAGACGTTTGGGAAAAGACTTGGAAATTTCTAACCGAAGATATTAAATACAAAAAACGACAAGAGTACAAAAATCAGGGTACGTGTTATTGAAACTTACATTATAATATAGGTTTCTTTATTTCATAATGAGATATTTGTATTGTATAATTATTGTTGTTTCTTCTTTGTAATGTTGTGGAACAGCTCTTATTTTGACAGACGATTAAAAAAAACTTTGCTCTCCAATATATAGATGATTTGCTATTACGGAATGGAAGTTCGCTAGCTCAATTTACAACTATGCCTCAACCAAGTAACGCAAGTAGAGATACATCCAACCGGTTTATTTTCGAGGAAACAAGTTACGATTGTCAATATTTGAGAGAACATCACATGGAATCAGTAAAGATTATGACTACAGAACAAAAGTCGATTTATGATGAGATTATTTCATCAGTATCAAATAAAAAGGTGGCGTTTTCTTTGTGTATGGTTTTGGCGGTACCGAAAAAACATTTTTGTGGAAGACCCTTTCTGCAACCATTAGGTCTATTGGTGCGATTGTTCTGAATGTAGCATCTAGCAGAATTGCATCCCTTTTGTTAGAAGGTGGACGAACTGCACATTCAGAATTCAGAATTTCAATTAATCTAGATGAGTTTACAATGTGTAGAATGAAGTCGGGATCAAATTTGGCTAATTTGGTTAAAGAAGCATCTCTAATAATATGGGATGAAGCGCCTACGATGACTAAAAATTGCTTTGAAACTTTAGATATAAGTTTTAAGGATATCATAGGTAATACAGACGACATACCTTTCGGCGAGAAAGTTGTTGTGTTTGGAGGTGATTTTAGACAAATGCGTCCTGTGCTAACTGGTGGTGGAAGAGCGAAAATTGTTCTTTTCATTATATGCGTCATATTTGTGGAAACATTGCAAAGTTCTGAAGCTTACAAACAATATGCGTCTTTTAAATAAGTATTTGAGTATTGAAGAAGCAAAGGAAATAGAAGAGTTCTCTAAATGGTTATTAGATGTGGGCGATGGAAAGCTTCCTGAACCTAATTATGGAGATGCTTTTATTGACATACCATCAGAATTTCTTGTTACTAAAGCAAATGATCCTGTGGAAGTTATAAGCAGGGAAATATATGGCGATCCGAAACGTTTTCTAGAACGGAACGATCCTAAGTTTTTTCAAGAAAGAGCAATATTATGTCCTACACCTGAAGTCGTTGGAATGATCAACGATTTGATTCTTGATAAAATGGGAGGTAATCTATAATATTATTAAACTTTAAGTTTTATTTTCTTTAAATTAGTTACAAATGAATATTTGGAACATTTAAAATATGTGCAGGTGAAGAAATGATTTATCAAAGTACTGATAGTATAGATCCAACTGATGCCGCGTCTAGCGAGAATCCAGTTTTCACGCCGGATTTTTTAAATAACATTAAGGTAAAAGGATTGCCACAACACATTATTCGTCTTAAAATAGGTACTCCAGTTATGCTGCTTAGAAATATTGATCCTAAAGGCGGTTTGTGCAACGGGACAAGACTACAAATTACTGAGATGGCTAATCATGTATTAGAAGGTAGATTTATAACGGGAGATAAGGTAGGACATCGTGTTCTGATTCCTAAGTTTGAGGCTAGGTTGCCATTCAAGATGCACCGAAGACAGTTCTCATTGGCTGTTGCGTTTTCAATGACAATTAATAAGAGTCAATGACAATCTTTAAAGGAAGTTGGTGTTTTTCTACCTAGACCTGTTTTTTCGCATGGGCAATTATATGTTGCATTATCTAGAGTTACATAAAAAAGACTAAAAATTTTGATCGTAGACAGCAAGGGAAATCCGCATACAAACACTTTGAATGTGGTATTCAAGGAAGTTTTGCAAATTGGAATGAAGATATTTGAATTCTAAACCTATTTGGAAGGTAATTTATATTACCTTTTATCTTTTGATACTAATGTTTGTTTATCTGTCTATTCAATATAGCTAATTAATAAAACATTTGCATTGTTTGATTTATGTTGTTTTTCAAATTCCAACATTAAGTGAAGAAAATGGTGACAGGGTGGGGAGGGGCTTTTGCCAAGTCTCCTAAGGGACCCCGTCATTAAAAAAGCATACAATAAACATTCATATATCAAATAATATAGTTGAATAATCATATGCAGAGTCTATACCTAATTGGAAGGTAATTTAGATTATCATTTTATGTTTTAAATCGCATGTGCAATTGATCTATTATTATTATTATAAACTGTAAATAGTACAATCGTATATTTGAATAAAGAATATTTGTTATTACTCATCAGTTTGTCATCTTTATGTTATTATTTGCTTTTAAATCTTAATTTAGTTTTTTTATTTATATAAATATCAATAAGGGAAACCAATATCATTACATGATTGGAGTTCATACCAAGCTCCGAAAACTTATGATTAGATATTGTGAAAAGAAAAACTACTATTATGACTATATGTGGTTTCTTTATGACTCTCAGCGACTCGGCCCTAACCAGACTTCATAATTGGTTTTTTGTTAAATTTCTTTGACTTTAATATAATTTGTTTGAGTTTATAAATTGATGAATTAACATGTTTATTTTTTCATATATTTTTTCCAGTTGATGATCGAGGATGGAGACGAGATATCAGTGTTTTTGAAATGACCGGTGGTGCCTCTTGATTTTTTCTCTGTAACTATTAACTTTGTTTTTTGTTTGTTATTTAAAAGACAATGTCAATGTTGTTCAGTTTATTTATTAACTTTATGTTGTTATTGTTTATTTATTTTGTTTATCTTATAAAAAATTTAAGTTGAATGTTTTTTCATTTATGTGTTTCTTTCTATTTAATTTTTGTGTGATTTATATATTATTATCAATTTGCATAATATTATTTAAGACTGAGAAATAAAGTTTTAATATATTATAATTTTTAAAAAATTTACATTACTATTCAAAAAAAACTTTAACAAAATATGTAAGAAAAACTAAATAAAAAATAAAAAACAGCAATTAAAATTTAACTTAAAAATCTAACACCACAGTCTCTATAGTTAACTTCATAGAGATGTGTGTGTTTTAGTTCATTGTCAACAGGCTTCTTTTCCTCATTGGGATTGCTCAATTCTTCTTTCAGATTGAAGCTTGGTGTATTTTTAGTTTTTTTCCAAAATAGATATCATTGAATCTATTTTGGTTGTCCTAAGTTCGACCTCATGTCGATTTTCCATAACTACCACCTGAATTTTCATAAGCTGCATCATATTTTTGTATTTTCAGCATGTTGGTAGACGTGCAATCTTATATGGTCTTCTTCTATATCTTCGTAATGTTGATCACCCATTTTTGGATTCATTGTAGAAGAAGATGATCGTTTGTTTCAAGTTTATTCTAGATGTTTTGATTCTAGGTTTTTTTACACTGTAATCAAATGATATCCTATATATAAGGGTTTAACATCATTTATTAATATTTTGGAAAGTTGTTAATGTCCTTTCATATTCGATGACATTTCAATGTATTTAATTTTTTGGAGGTATAAATGTTTTCTATTTTTTTATTAGTTTAAATATATTAGACGTGTCTCAGTGTTTTTGATGATATCTGTTTTCAATGTAAACTTTAATGTAATTTTGTGTTCTATGTCTGTTTGTATTATGCAGTTTTTATACTTTTTAATCATTACTCAAATATTAATTATTTATATTTATTATTTATATTATAATAATACTTTTTGTTGTTAAATATTTGTTCCGTATTTAATGCCATAATTTATAGTATTTTATTTATTTTTCTTTTATTTTATTTTTACTATTTAAAACATAATTTGAATGTGTTTCGCTTTATGTATTCATTGTGTTGTTATTGTTTCTTTCTTTTGTTTAAGTTATAAAAAGATAAGTTGAATGTATTTTCTTTTATGTGTTTCTTTTTATTTAACCTAATAAACTAATTTATATGTATCCATTGATTGTTATTAACTAAATACAATTCATTTAAAGTACTTATTTCCGAATTCTATTCCATTTTGAGAAGGTAATTTATATTACCTTTTATATTTTAAACCCCATTTTCGTGTTTTTCGTTTACTTGATTCAACTAACGAATATGATTTTTTGCATTGTCTTAAATCGTAAAATTTATCTTTTAATAGTGGAGATTTTTTATAATGTTATTATTTTTGGGTGAAATATATTTGGTTTGCGATTTTTATATTTACTGATAAAATTTATAATATCTTATATTTAAAAATAAAAAAATACATTAATAATTTTTAAAAAAATACAGGACAAAACATCTTATAAATTAAATAAAAAAACTAAAACTTTATTCTAAAAACCTAACACCACAATCTCTGTAGTTAATATCATAGAGATGTGTGTGTTAGTTCATAATCAATATACTGCTTTTCCTCTTTGAATCTTAAGAGTTCTTCTTTGAGATTGAAGTTTGGAGTATTTTTTATTTTTTCCAAAATAGAAACCATTGAATCTATTTTGGTAGCCCTAAGTTTAACCTGATGGCGATCTTTCATGACCTCCATTTGGATTTTCATTAGCTTTATTATGGTTTTGTACTTGCTGTTTGTTGGTAGTCGCCTTATCTTAGATGGATTATCTTCTATATCGGCATGATGGTTAGGATCTATTATTAGGTTAGAGGAGAAGAAGTTGATAGTTTGTTTATACGTTTTTGTGCTTTTATATTATCACTTCTAATATAATAGCGAGCTATTGAATATATTAGGGGTTTAACATTATTTATTATTATTTTTGAAAGTTGTTAAGTTCGTTTCATATTTAATGACCTTTCAATGTTTTTACTTTTTAGTAGTTTAAAGGTATTTGACGTGTTTCAATGTATTAGATGTGTATCACTATATTTGATTTTGTCTGTTTTCAATGTAAACATTAATGTAATTTTCTAATTTATGACTTTTTGTATTTTGCTTTCAAATTATATTTTTAATAAATATTAAAATGATTATCATTTATATTTACATTCATAATTTCTTTTATAATTTTACTTGTTAGTTGTTAATAATTACTCAAAGAATATTTTTTATATTTATGATTTATATAATAAATTTATTGTTTTAGTTGTTATATGTCATTTCCGTATTTAATGTCTTAATTTATATTTTTAATTGATATAAAAATATTACTTTTCAAAAATATAAATTATATTATTAATTTATAAATAAATATAGGTTAATTGTTAGATGTCATTTCGTATATAATGTCTAATTTTTATTCTTTATTGTTTAAACATTTACTATAGATAAGTGTCATATTTAGTAATAATTTTTTATTTTATTTAATTACAAATTCAAATGAAATGATAATCTCCTTTTAATTTTTAAATTAAAAACTAAGTAATAGGAAACTAACCTGATTTCAATGATCTCGAAATCTAATTTGAATCTTCAGGATTTATCTTTATCTTCATGATTGATTTTTCATCTCGCAAAAAAATAGTAATGATTTACTTAATACAACTTAAACTTATGGTTATTACAAAAGAAAGTTATCATTAATGATTGAATATTCGGATTCAATATATAAATGTCAATAGTTTACAAATAGGTAATGTTTCCTTTTATAAAAAAATAGGTATAAAGTCGGTTACTCTAGTTTGGGCCTATTTCTGGGCCATCAATTTAAACCAGGTTTAACTAGTATGTTTTTTATGGGTTATTAATTTTATAGAATAGTAGTTGGGCCACGTAAATTAATTTTGATATTTATTGGGCTGAATTTTAAAAAACAAAACTCATCCCAACAAGTTTTAGAGAACATAAATTACATATATAAATATATAAAAATAAATCATTATTTACAAATTTTTTAAATAACTTTAAACTTTAACATAACAAACTAATTTTTATTTTTTTATTTGATATGTTATTATATTTATCATATATTATATATCCGTAAATAATACATACTACTTTATATTTTGACATATATAATTATACTTCACTATTTTATTAAATTTTATGTGTATTAATATAAATTAGTGGTTATTTTTATTTTTTAGATCATTTTTAATATATTAAAATATATATTCTAAATTCTATAAAACAAGTTAATAATATTGTTGTGTATTTGAATATTAAATCTTAAAAAGTAAAAAATTATCGGAAAAAAATAGTAGTAACCTTTTCAATTTACAGATTCTATTTAATTGTTTGTTTGATTGCTCGATCCTTAGAATCAAACTTTGAAAGATGCACATGCATATAAGAAAAAAAAAATAGCAATGTAGATCTATAAGAATAACTTTCGTATATTGTCAAAAATCGGATCTGGAAAATATAACTTAAATCAGATAAAAAATATAGTAGTTATACCTTTCTTTTTCTAGTATTATCGTTAGTTTGATTGTCTTTGCTCAGGCCATAGATCCATTCTCCAAAATATAAATATGCATAGAAATAAAGTTCTTAAAAATATCAAAAGAAGAATTCAGATATGATGATAAAAAGGAAAGCAAAATTTTTTTAGAAAAACAATAACTTATTACCTTTGTTTTCTAAAGATGAAATTGAATTCGAGTTTCCTTATAGATTTTTAACAAATCGATTGTCTGAATCGTAGAAGATATTTGTTTGGTCTTTTTAAGGATAAGACTATTTGAAGACGAACATATTTCTGACCTAATTTCGTAATAAACATGTATGGACTTTAATTGGGCTTCGACAATATGAGTCTGGAAAAAATAATTTTACACAAATGAGCCTTTACAAAATTGCATTTTCACAAATTAAACTGTTTGTATCTATTAATTTTTTTCCTATGTAAATTAAAATTATAGTTATAAGTGTATATATTATTTTAGCTTTTATTTACTTACGAGCTTTAGTTGGGCTTTGACAATCAGAGTATGGAAAAAATAATTTTACAAAATGGACCTTTACAAAATTCTATTTTCGAAAATTAAACTGTTTGTATCAATTAAAATATATCCTATCTAAACTAAATTATAGTTAGAAGTGTATTTTTTATTTTAGCTTTTATTTACTTATGGGCTTTAATTGGGCTTCGACAATTTTAGTCTAGAAAATATAATTTTACAAAATAGGCCTTTACAAAATTTCATTTTCGCATATTAAATTGTTTGTATCAATTAAAATTTCTCATATCTAAATTAAAATTATAATTATAAGTGCATAGATTATTTTAGCACTTATTATCGTAATATATATTTGAAATATTAAATTACAACAACAAAGTGTAAGAGTATATCACAAATAAAAATGTCAATATTTCATAAATATAATCAATCTTTAAAATTTAAACTTTTCATTATTGAAAAGAATTTTTGTAATAATACATATTTGAGTAATGATGTAATTATTAGTTATGCAAATAATTTATGTAGTATAGCATAAATCTTATTCTTTTAATCATATACATATATTTCTGTCAATAATTAAATCAATAAACTAAATAGTGTGTTATACCAACTTTTATATATTTATTTTTACGACAAGTATATATTCTATCCCCAAACTTAGAATCCTAAGCTTGGATTAGTAAATAATACAGAATAAAAATCATTATAAAATTGTATAGATTGATTTGTACTTTTAATTAAAAGAAGAGTTAGAAAAAATATTGTCATTGATTAAAAAATCTGTTTTAAAAACAGTTTTAACAACAACAAAAATGAAAAAAGCATAATTAAAAAAACATAGATTAATTGGTTATTGGTTATTGGTTTTTCTTGGTTCTTGGTTCTTCTTGGTTCCGAATTAGTTCATGAAAGGAAAATCCATTTTATCCCTCGGTAAGTTTGGGATTTTCACCGTAGAAAGAGACTCTTCGGTGATCTTTTTCTTTTCTTCGTGGATCTTTATTTCCTTCACCAGATCTATAGTTGGATCGTTAATCATTTTGAATATGACATTAAGCTTGGCCTCCATTTTCGCTATCTTCATTTTGTACCACATTGCTCTCTCATACTCAACTTGGTACTCATTTATCTTGAGCATACAAGCTTTGTAGTGATTCTCTACTGCCTTTCTCACTTTCTTTTTTTCAATATTCATCATTTCCTCTGCCGCCAGTTGTTTAGAAATCATATGGCTTTTCATTTTCTCATTTTTGATCTTATCCATCTACCATGAAACATTAAAACAAAATTATTAGTATAGTAGGTAAACCTATAATCATTATCATATATATATATTGATCAGTAATTTTTAAGTGAATATAAACGTTAACAACCCTATGATGTTTATATAAAAAAATATAATGGAAAAAATTTATCAAAAAAAATATATATAATGGAAAACAAATTTCATGATACAAGAAGCCGAAAAGATGATGAAAAATATTAGTATGGATACGAAAGTATAAAAAAAAAGGAATAAGGTATTTGTTTATACATGCAAAAAAGAATAAACATATATTGTTCTTCTATTGAAAATTTTTTATCATGAAACCGATTGTTGAATGAAATATAAGAATAAAATCCGTAGAATGAACAAAATAAAAACGAATAGAGAAAAACGATATATAAAAGTTAAAACAAAAGAGACATCGATTTGTTATGAAACCTTCTTGAACTTTGATTGAAAATGAAACTTTAGAAATAGTTTTTTTGTTTAGATAGAAGTTGCAGATACTTAAGAGGAAGAGTCGTTGATATAAAGACCCATTCCATGATATTGAATTAGGGTTTTCGTCATTTATTTCGCATAATAAAAAATTTATTAAACAATTCATTAAGGCCACAATGTTAATTGATGGTTTTTATAAATAATAATTGTCTCCATGTCGTAAAAAAAAATTGTACCTACGCAAACATCTTTTCGAATTCCTATTTAAAATATATTACTTAATTGCCAAATCTATTAAAAATTCAAATATTTCATGATAACATATTACGTAAGCAACTAGACTTTCATCATTATCCTTATGGGCATTTGTTAAATATTTTTTTAAAACATATTTTTGTATTAACTAGGTAAGACAACATAATTTTGTATTTAAAATATATTATTTAATTGTCAAATCTATTTAAAAAATTAAAATATTTAATGATAACCTATTACGTAGGCAACTAGACTTT
>OVAV01001317.1:0-13729 GCA_900406375.1 Iberis amara
AAAAATGATAAATGGTACAATATTATAAGAATCCAGCATAATCAACAATTCCACCAAAAATGCTTTGTAGCGAGGTGTTTCTACATCATAAAAGTTTTCTTCCTCCAATTCGATAAATTTGTTTGATTGGTGAAGAAAATCTTCTATGTGATTGGCTGATCAGCAACTTCCACTTAAAACTTATAGTCATATGCATTGCGTAGGACAACGGTAGTGGCTTCGCGCTTTTCATGATGTGAGATACGATCTCCTTAAACTTATCCAAAAATGTTTTAAGTGTTTCTCTGTAACACTACCCCAAGATATAGCCCATACCTCATGGACAATTGCGAAAAGCTATCAATCAAATTTTCTTTGAGGTGTGAGAACCAAGTTAAGCTAGCATTAACCTACATCCCATTCTTATACGTGAACTAGATTTGTCCCATGGCGCTTGTGAAAACAATGAGGTAATGCTAGTGATCGCTTTTTCTCTCAAAGGTTGGAAGCTTAATTTTTACGATGTGCTTGATTAGTACTTCATTTATTCTCAGAGCAAAGGAAATTCACGTTCAATTTCGGGGATAGAGCTTGTCGCCTTATGTACTCGGGCACGTATGTCTTGAATTTGCGATCAGAGGTGCTCAATCTCGCTTCATTGAGTAGAGTTTTGTGTTCCAACTTCCTTTTTTGGATTGAGCTCATTGTGCCAAACAAAACTCGGTTTATCGTCTTCACTCTTTGGGGAGTGCTTGTGTGCTCTAACATGTTGGTAATCGCATCAAATTTAAAGCAGAACTTATTGAACTCGGCTCGGAGTCTTGCGGTCTCGGCAATTTGTTCGGGCATCCTAAAGTTTTGGTGTATGCACTTCATGTTTGTTGGTTTTGACTTTTGCTCTATCCTCGTTTCTTTTCTAGTTAACTTTTTTTTGTGTGCTTTGTCGTCGATCAATGAAACTGTTGGTCAATCTACCATTTTTTCGTGATTTCTTTAGATTAATGAAGTTTTTTTTGTTTCTGAATGAATTTTTTTTTAAAGAAAAAATTCTCACATACATAATCAATTACTAAATCAGATTTTACTTAGGTAAAAGTGAATCTTGATATGTAGAATGTTTGAAAGACAATATATTGCCATGTGAAATATTAGATTAATTACACTTAAATAAAAATTAAATGTTAAGGTCTCTAGATGCATCCACTTCAACATCTTTTTGCTTCTCTATATTAATGTCACGTCAACAGTCTTAAGAAAATAATTATAGCTCTATGATTTAAAGCATGAGAGCATATCCATCAGTGGATCTTAAGTGTCTCTTAGAGTGTATATTAGTGTATTTAGGGAAAAAATTAAAGATTTTAATTATAATTATACAAGATGCGTGTCTTAGGGAAGGTGTTTAAGACCAACTAAGAGTCGCTAACGTGTCCATTTGTAATTGGTCTGAAATATTAGAGAAATTTTTTTTCGTCCTATTACCGCCGTTGAAATGGCGCCTCCGATTTTCATGGAGGAAAGGTCAGTTAATTGGTCGCGGTGCCTTCGGTAGTGTACATGGGAATGAATCTTGATTCCGGGGAACTTCTCGCTGTGAAACAGGTACACTAGGGTTTGATTTGAAGCTAATTGCTACTTCATTTATAAGCGTAAATCATTTCTCCGGTAATTGTGTATGTATCCACTATTTTGATCTGCTCGCTTTTTAGTACTTAGCAGTTTAATTAAATCTTCGAATTAAGCTCTTAATCTCTACTCAATTTCAAAAGCTTAGTTCGCTTCGTCTTCTAGCTTTGAAATTATAATGGTCTAATAATTGATCAGGTTCATAATCAATGTATCGACTCTTTAAACTGATTTCTGCAGCAATTTGTTTGGCTTTAATGCTTTGATCTTAATATTTTCTTCGTAGATTTTATCTTATTGTTGTTACTTGTTTTGAATCTTATCTACTCAGGTTCTTATTGCAGCCAATTATGCTTCCAAGGAGAAAACTCAGGTTGATACTCTTCTATAAATCAATTAGCTTGAGCTTGAGCTTCTTTGATGTTTCACAGACAATTGATTGGTTCTGCTATTTTAGACAAAAAAACTTGAATTAGTATATAATTGATGATGATGTTATTGTAGGATAAGCCATAACAGGTTTTGGACTCTTCAACAGAGGATTCCCAGTGGTATATTTAACCAGACTTCTTCACTCTTTAAAGATTGAAATGTTGTCTCTTATTTTATAGTGTGTTTGTTTGTTTGTAGGTTGGTAATTGTGTTGAGATAGGAGTTCCAATGCTTATCCTCTTTGTCATCTTCTCTCAAGTTATTTCTAATGTGACATGATCAGTCTCTGTTTAATCTAGATAGGTTTCTTTTGACTAATATTGTTAATTCAAATGTTTTTGTAGGAGTACAAGTTTGTTGTTGTTTTTCTTAATTTTGTTGTCTGTTAGTTGATGAATAATTGAAAAAGTTGATGTTTTCTTTATGTTTTTGAATTTTTTTTTATTAAGAACCCATCAATGGAAGGCAAAAACAATAAATGATTATTGTAGTTTCTTAAGTGTATAAAAATATTTTTAAAAAAACAATTAAAAAATGTCTTAAGAAACTATAGAGAAGTTCTCTAATGAAGATGCTCTGACTAATTTTTCTCTCTTGAAAAGAAGAAACGTTAGTCTCTCCAATGCTATTTTTATTTTCCTTCTTCATCAAGAGAAAAAAACAAAGGAATTTGCGCTAATGAGAATTCTCAACTTACACCAATCGCGGATTTAGGTTGGCTGTCTAAATATCGAATACTCGATTCCATGATTTTCTTATTGCTGCGAAACGGATTTGTTTATCATCTTCTGTTAATTGTAGGGATTGAGATTTTGATGTTTATGTGACATAAACACCAAAAGAATGAAGGTAAATCTAACTCCATTAGTGAAGAGATCATTTTTTACCTTAATTTTACATTCATCCAACTTTGAAGATTTAGAGAGTGTTGATAAACCATCTAAAAGAAAAGGTGGAGATCTAATGGACGACGAGGGCGAGCAACATCGATTCACAACAAGTCTGAAAGGGTTAAAACACACAAATCTACAGTTGGATCTGGTTCAACCTCTTCACATGGTAGTGGATAAATTTGATACTTTATTTCATTGCTCCTTGGGTTTTGGCGAGAATGGTGCAAAGTCAAAGCCATGTACTCCCCATCCGGGAGAAAAGGGTGATATGCATGTGGTGAGTTCACTTTCACCTTGAATGTCACTGCACTTTCATGAGTATTGGAGTTTTGAGAATTAAGATTTTGTGTCTTTTAGGTTCCTATTCAGCTACCTTTAATTATGCTTTGAGCAGATTAAGGATATCGGTTGCTTCTGATCTTCGACCACTAGAAGCACGACAAAGCATACTACTTGCAGTACAGGAGTTGTCGAATTGCTTCCCTTAGGATTCCCAAAACTCCTTCCAATCAAGGTTTTTGTTAAAGTTGTTCCCTTTGTATTAATGTTTCAGAGTCGGTGTATATAGACTTATCAATTTTGTGTCATGTATCTTTTGCCAGGCTTCAATGTTTGAACTAATAAAATAGCATTCGTAGTCTCAATAGATTTAATACAATCTACATGACATGAATATTCAAGATACAGAGAACGTCAATCTGGTCAGTTAACTTGAAGAAGCTGAGCAAAAGTTACTTGCTTATCCGATGCACAAGGTCTTGCTACATTTAGTATATAAATGTAGAGAAACACAGTCAAAATTTTGAGAAAACTTATTAAGAACTTAAGCACCTCATCATTAATCTATTATTGTCTCATTTTTCATGTTGCGATCTCAAGATAACCAACCAATCAAGAGTTTCTAGAGGAAAGTAGAGGTGGATTACGAAATTTAGAAGCTCAAATCGAAAATGCGTGATTCTCAGGTATATTACATACTTGCTCATCCATGAATAAATCAAGTGAGTTTAAAATAGTGTTACCAGTTCTGCTTTTGTGCTGCTTTAATTTTGTTTGCGTAGAGTGACAAATTGTAGTTCACTGATAAACAACTTTAGTTGCTTACAAGATCTTTTTGATAAACAATATAAGTTTCAACTAAAAGTGACTCCATCCAACCTGAGTATTGAAGATGGTGTCAAGGTCTTTGAGAAATGTATGTGTGCTTCTTTACCGTGACAAATATGCTAATAACAAGCTCCAGGTTTATCACTAATGCCAAGCATGGTTTACCGTTTTTTTCTCTTATGTCTTATCTCATGATGCCATGCACAATAAGTCGAGAAATCTATTAATTGTCTTTTATATAGCGAATCGAAAAAAAAATAAACAAGATGATTGTGCGTGCCTAGAATCGAAAAAATGCATAGCATGCCAACTCAAAAAAAGTAAAAATAAAATAAAATAAAAATATCCCAAAAGAGAAATAAACATTATTATTAATATCGTATAAGTTACCATAATAATCAGTTATCATAAAAATTTAATTTTCATTCAAATCTGTTAAAAATATTATGGGGGTGTTACTCAATGATGGATGTTAAATAGTTATTTTAAATTCTACTTTAAAATCTAGTGTTATTGGTTATAGTATTTGAAATCCATTCATTGATAGAGTTTGAAATCTAGTGTTATTCGATGAAGGATTTTAAATCAGATTTTAAAATCCAATGTTATTCAAATCACTGATTTAAAATCATCAAAATTTAAAATCAATTCATTTGGATTAAAAATTTCGAACTAGTGATTTAAAATCAACTCCTTTGGATATAAAATCATCAAATTTAAAAATCTACAAGATTCATTTGCAGAGATTTTTAAATATCTGTAGGATTCAGTTGAAAAGATTTTAGAAATCTCTGCAGTTTACATTAAATTTGAAATCTATATAATTGTTAATAGAACTCCACCACAAGTCATTTCAAATCCATTAAAATACAAAGATTTTAGAAATCCTTTGTGGTTTGAATAACATTGGATTTTAAAATCTGATTTAAAATCCTTCATCGAATAACACTAGATTTCAAACTCTATCAATGAATGAATTTCAAATACTATAACCAATAATACTAAATTTTAAAAATAGAATTTAATATCAACTATTAAATAACACTAGATTATAAATCAAATGGAGTTGATTTAAAATCCATCATTGATTAACCCCCGTAAAAAAAAAAAACATTATAACAACCTTATACAGAAAAAATTAATAAATTATTAATGATCAAACACTAAAAATTACAATGAAAATAACTAAAACAAAATATCAAAAACAAAGTAAATAAAAGTAATAACAATAAGTTTTTTTTTCACCTGGTAGATTACTATTGATACCGAGAACAATTTACAACAAAACACGTCATAGCCCGCAGATTTCGACTAAACTAAGCTCGAAATCTCAGGAATCAAAAGCCCGACATACCGGGAGTCAAAAGCCCGACATACCGGGAGTCAAAGAAAAATACAGACGCAGAACACAAAGCTAAACTGAATTTTAAACCCAATTTGAACATCATCAAATGACACCAACTTTCAAACAGGAAAAGCCCGAACAAAACAAGTGACTCATTCAAAATGACTCACCCATTAAGAAAAGAAATCCTGCTACAAGTCTCCGCTTAAAATTTTGTAGACTTCTGAAATGAAAACCTTACACTTCTTAGAATGGCAACACGAAACCTCTACTGAGGCTTTTTGAAACCGTAGAAAATGCCGATGCCGGAGAGACGAGGTGATAGCGTCTGAATACCGGGAAGGAGAAGATAAGAATCTGACAGATCTCGTCCAAATCCATCGATTTACTCTGGTGGGAGAAGCTTAACAAGCTGCCTAACGGTTCATCAAACAAGATGAAGAAACGATCCAAATAGGCCAAGAAAGACAATGACAAAGATGACGAACATATCAAATCTAGAAACAGAGCCAAAACAAAAAAACACACACATAAACAGAAGCTATAGAATAAACCACCATAAAAACACAAAAGCTAAAACCAGCCACCCAACCCGAGACCACAGACCTAACCGCTAACATAAGCCCTACCAGCAGGAAACAACTTTAACCACCTTAGACCCGAAACAACCACTATTTCACGGTGAAGACACCAGAGGAAACAAGAGAGCCGCTCACAGAAAGGCAGGGGAAGTAGAACCGTCGAAGCCAGGCAAAACTAGATCAGAAGAGAGCTACGGTCGAGGAGGAGGAGGCGTCGGGAGATACATGGAACCCAGAATTCAGATCCATAACATACACTCGCCGGAGACGAAAGGGCTAAACTTTTCCGGTGATTTACCCCATAGAACCGAAACAAGAAACTAAAAACAAAAGAAACGAGACGAGAGAGAGGATCGGCGGCGGTCTAAGGGAGCACCGACCGCCGGTCACGGACCTTTAAAAGTTAAAGCAGCGGCAGAGGTAGAGAGAAAACGAAATTAGGGTTACGAGAAGTAATAACAATAAGTTTATATACCCTAGTCTATCTAAAAAAATCTAAAGTGCATTTTTTCACTAAAGTCAACCATATTTTATATTTATATATACTATTTAAAAAAACGACTTCAATTTTTATGGGCTTTTGTGAATTTATGAACCAAAATTCAAGACTTGATGGCCTAAATTAACTTCGTTCAAAATTGAATTTGGGCTTACCTTCCTTTCGATCTTTCTATTATACCAACTTCCAAGAATAAGTTCGACCTTCGGACCTAAGATTTGGTTGACAGTGGTGCCGATATCAACAACAATTGTAAAATATTAATATCTCTATTTAATTGAATTTCAAGGTGTCGTAAATTTGAGTTTATCACGTAGCGTGGCAATGCGAGTTTCAATGCATTCTGTTTCCACTTTCTTCTTTTTGTTCTTCCAATATCCAATCATTTTTCTAACTAATAAGTTGTAAACTGAATCTGAAGATGATTGGAATAAGCATTCAGACGGCGATGGATCTCATCGTCGCTGGTTTCTCTCTGATGATCGGACTTGGATTATTTGCTCTCATAGCTTCCGTCCTCTGCTCCGTCGTTTTCCTCCACCATCTCAAAGACGCTCCTTCCGACACCTCTGTGTTTACTTCTCGCCGGAGATAATTATTTAGAGATGTTCCTTTTTTCGCCATGGTTTCGACCCAAGTCGCAATTTGTTTTAGAGAACAGTTATAAACTTCGTTTTTCTTTCTTTCTTTTTTTCTCTTTTTTTTTTGTTAATGTAAACTTCGTTTTTCATGATCAATATTCGAAGAAGAATAATTTATAGTATGAAAATTGTGATAAAAAATTTAATTTTTCAAGAGGAGTACCATATTTTATAACATTGCACGAACTGTAATATGTGATTTACGCAACAAAACCCTAGATCGTGAGTTTGTGATTGGCGGCGGCGCCGGGTCCTTGCCGGTCGCTGTCTCCCTCCCGTTTTCTTTCTTTGTCTTCTTTCTCGGCTTTACCTGGCTCCCGTGTTTCCTCTCCGGTTACCATCTTTCTTCCCGCCGGGATTGGAGCAAGTTTCGTCTTCGTTAGATCTTTGGTGGCGTCGGTTGTGTTTGGAGTTTTTACCTCCGGTGGTGAGGTTAAGGTTCCAGCTCCGGCGACTGGGTTCTTGGAAGGTGTCGGTGGTTTCAATTTTGGTCTGTGGTGGAGCGCGGCCTAAGGTCCGCCGGTTTTAGTCCGACGCAGCGGTGGTCCTTCTTCGTCTCTTAGCTTGACTGTCTGGCCATGGAAGGTGAGATCTGTTCTTTCTTGGATTTTATTGGTCGGGTGGTTTTGGCTCAGAGCTTAGTTCGGTCTTGTCCCTGCTTCGGTTCTGTTCTTGTTGTCCGTTTGTAGTTGGCGGCGTAGTTTTGGTTGGTTAGGCTTCTCGGGTTTGCTAGGTCTTTTGTTGGCTGGTAGAGATTGCTATTTGTTTGGTAGCTTCAGGATCTGTTGATTTCTCTTTGGGCTTTTGCGGTTGGTGCTCCTGATTTCTGGTCAACTTCTTTGCTCCTTCCCGGTTTCGTTCGTTGTGGTTCTCGGTTGCAGAATTGCTTCAACTGGTTGGTCCCGGTCGCTCCTTGTTTCTACTCTTAAGTCCAGTTCGAGGACTGTTTTCATGGCTGGCTTTCTTGGCATTCAATTGGTTGAGAACAATGTTATTCTCGCCTAGCCTTTTCCGATGACTGATGGTTAACCCATCTTTTATGTCCTCTCGGTTGTTAGCCTGCGGTTTTTCAAATTTGAGGTAGTCCGATTCATCATAGGAGGATCTCGGTTCCCGCGGTAATGGATCATCGGAGGTCTTTGCGGTCATCGTTTGTAAGGGTTATCATCATTCGGGTTCGTAGCCGCTTGAGTTCAAGAGTTTTAACTTTTCTTGTGTTGTCTCTCATTTGGCTTTGTTATGCCTAGCTTTTAATTGTATGTTGTTTCCCTTTTTTGGGCTTTTGGCTCCGGAGGAAGTTTGTTCCTGCCGGCTTCGTCTCCCGTAATCTTCTCGGGCTTAGATCTTATCCTTCNGAATTAAAGCCTTTATAAAATATAGTTTCGTTATTTATTTATTTTTAAACCGAATAAGATATAACTGATCAATTCCGATCGGGTAAAACATGTAAACCTGGGGGATCCGAGTAGAGCGATGAGCGATCCATATATTCGTCGTGTACCGCCGTGGAAAATCCGACGGAGACTAATACCGATTCAGCTAGTCGAAGCTCATTTGCGACTCCAAACTCCAAAGGTCCTCGTCGGTGATCGAGTGAGTTAGTGATGGCATTCGTTGCACTTCCGGCGTGAAATTCCAATTGCGTTGTCTGTACCGACGGTAATTTTGTAGATTTTTGGCGGACTTCACCTGAGCCGGAGAGAATCCGGCGGCGTGAGTTTGCGTAGAAGCATGGTTCACACTACTTCTCTCAAAATTTTCTCTAGCTTCTCTATATATGAGAAAGAATCTGTATAAAGAAACCCACTCGAAGGTCGCTACTAAGCTTAGTGCCTTTAGACTATAACCTACCTAGTTAAACTGTGGGTGCCATTGCAACTTCTTTCACATCCTTGATATCATAAGTTTTGCTGACATTGTATTTGAAGGTCTCTGGGATGTATTCAACAATCCATTTGCTACGTTCCTACTTATGAGAGATTTGTATAGACTGTAAACCCTTGTCTTATTGCAAATGGAGTACATCACGAGCTAGCCACCATGTTTGAAATGGTCCCTGTCATAATTGAATCTGCTACCACCAGATCCTCCGATGCAGAGACCGGGAAGACAGAACCCTCTTCCTAAACAAGCTGATGTCTAACAGACAATCTCTGGTCTATGGTAGGGCTCCAAATGCTAAGCTAAGTGTTAGTTAGACGCAAATGTGTATCCATTTGAGTTATGTTATTTAGCTTTCAGTGTTAATAGTTGTATGCTTAGAAGAATCACTGGCCTAAATACTTGTCAATATGGTTATCATGCTTTTTTAATTAGGCTATAAAAGGAGCAGAGAATCTGGGCAATGAAATGGTTTTTTGTTGTTGTGGAAGTTAAGATATTATTTTCTAATTCATTCAATTGTATATCAATAGTGTTTGAATCAATCTACTTTCAGGTGTCAGGTTCAACTATCTTGAGCTTTAAATTGCAAACTGGAACAAGATTATCAACTCCAGAGTTCGAACAAGCATAGATGGGTTCCATTGTTCGACTTCAAGAGAGAGCCCATAGGTTGAATACTAGAAGAAATACAAGGATTTAAATTCTGCCATCTTCATTTTGTTTGGTTTGTTGATTCAAAAGACTTGCTTGAACTGCTTTTTGATATTACAGAATAGTATCTGCTAGATTGCTCATTTAGTTTTGACTAGAACTTGGAGAGGCCTACAGTAATTTTCTGTCTTAAACATGTGATGTCCCTTAACACAATGTAATTCTGTGAGTTATACTTTATTATCCTGATTGAGTTTTACCTTTCTTCTCTAAGGATTTTGGAATTCTAGTTTCATTTAATGGTGTACCAGCTTCTTGAAGATACAATATTATTAAGATTAGTGTTGTTTCCGAATGGTATTTTTCTCTCAGGCATGCTGGTGGTGGTGGTTGCTTTTGGTTTCAAGACAGCCTTGTTTTTTACCTTTGCTCGTTTCGTTCTTTGGCCCTCCTGGAATTGAAATTGGTAGACCAGGTCCAGTCTGTTGTGCATTTACTGAGTCACATTTTGTGGGTCATAGAATTAGACTGGACGACCCTTAATTTATTATCATTTGCTTGCTTATTGCTTCTGCACGTGCATGGTGGATTTGAGGTTACAATATAGAAAGTGACCTGAGAATCACATATACGTGAAGGCGGTCCTCTTGTAGCAAGCTGCCAGCTAAAATTCTTTGTTGTTTTCTGTTCAGAATTGATTGTGCCTCATTAAGCTAAAACTTTTCAACCATTTGCAAAGAGTAACTGTATATTGTATATTGATGCAACTTACCAGCTTTGACTTTCCAAGACCAATATCTCATTTTGATATCTCAACTAGGGATTGATCATTGACTCAATTATTGAGATTTTGGCTCTCCGTTAAATCTCTATAGTAGGAATTATTGTTTGTGGATATTTCTCATGATAATTGCATATCTATGTACTGTTGTGAACAGGTAAATGCTACATGGTTCTTACTGTGTTGAAATAGCAAAGAGGAATACCACAAACAGGTTCTCTTTGAGATCTTCTGTAACTCTTTTCCTGTTAAGAAATAGTTTTTTTTTTTTTTTAATGAATTTTGGTTATCAAAGTTTTGGACTTGAAAATAACAGATTATTAAATGATTGGAATTTGTTTTTTTGAATTATAAAAAAATCATGTGAAGGCATTGAAAGCAGCAGCATTCTCTGTTAACAAGCACAGCTATGGTGTGTAAAGCTACTTTGGGGCCACACATATAGAACAATATGGTAACCTCAGAAAATCCTATTTTGTCATCAACCTCTTTGTTTTATCCGAAGTTCAATCGTTTGGATCTGAACTTGTTTGAATGAGAGTAACTAGTAAACATGTTTGCTTTTCAATAGCTACAGACTATTGAATTGTTCCCTTTTGTGTTAGAACGGAGTATATGTGGAAAGGTAGGTATTATTTATTAGGATGGAAAATCACGCAGATAAGTTACATGAACGGAGTTTGCATTAATTCAAAACATAATCCTGTTAAAAAAAAAGTAATGCAATTAAAGATACATGGACGGATTCCGTATCAACTGCATATTGTTTTTCCCTTGCCACAAAGAACATTGTACGAATCTTATTTTCTTTTGCTTACCTTGTCTCTAGTTTGAACACGACTAGATGCAGTGGTTCTTGTTTGAGCCTTAAGCTCAGATTCATCCTCTTCGTCGCTGAATGTTTCACAGGCTTTATTCTTTGTCTGATGATTGACTTGTTTGGCATTGTTATTCTTCTTCTTCTTCGTAGCATGATTCTTGGTGTTCTTTGGAAGCTGGATGCTAGGCCATGAGGATGCATCAGAAGTCATTGAGTCATCACTCTCATCATCACTACTATCATTACCACCATCATCATCATCATCATCATCATCATCAACATCAACATCAGAGTGATGGTGTTCATGGAAGGTGTCTTCTATGTACATAGTCCATCCTGATTCACAACTACTCTTCTCTTCAGCACCTTCATGTATCCTTGGAGACTCCATTAGCTGCGTTTTTATGTTATAGCGTTACGTTACCTCAAGCTTGTTCTCTTACACTCTGATATAGCATGTGTGTCTCTCGCTGTCTTTGGCTTTGTTCAAATACGTCTTTTTGTGATTTTAAAAAAAATTTTTTTTTGTAAATTTCCTTTCTTGTGATTTTGTACCAGGAAAAGGAGGAGCCAGTGGAATCACTCATATAATTGAATATCAGGAGTGAGTCTCACCACATGGCAATTCCAGCACCATTGTTTTCACTCAATTGAAGTCACTACAAGACAAGTCATTTAAGATATAGATGAAGGAGAAAGGTTAGAAGTCCTTCTTCAATTAAAATTTTAAAGCATATAATTCCATTTATCCCTTTCTTTTATAGATATAGTATGACTATTATAGTTCCCAAAACACGGTTAGAACCACACAGACTCAAAAATATCAATATCTGTTTGAGCTCTCATTGGTTAACACTTGCCCTTTTTATTTATTTCTTTTCTTTTTTATTAATAATAACCATATGATAGGATATATACAACATTTACTTTCTCTGTTTCACTGAGCTATAATAAAATCTCAACAACTATAAAAGACCAGCTCTCGAGGTGGTAATAAAATGAAACCAACTCAACAAACAAGAAGGAATATGAAACCCAATTTTCTTAATTAGGTTATGAGCTGTTCCTCTTCCTCATGCCTTTAATACTCTTTTTCCCTCTTAGTCCTGTCTTGGTCATATAAAGTGTTGCAGCCTTTTGTTCCTCTCTCTCCCCCCCAAAATATACTTGTTTCCCTTTTGCATTCAAGGTAACACAACTGGATTTATTTTTAATATTTTTACTACTTTTTATTTTACAAAGAAAATGACAAAACAGAGATTAGTAACATCTGTGGTGAAAAAAAGTAAAGAAACAAAGATTGTTTCTCCATGATGGCTTTCATCTTTGCATTTTTTTTTTTAGCGGTCCATCTTGGTTAATGGTTACAAATCAGCGTGGGACAATTCTTATAACGTTAAAAATGGGTATGTAGTAAGACTTTGACCTCTCTTTGAACATTTAAGTAATTCATCTTTGGATTTTTTGATACTTGATCCTCATAGTACACATAATAATACGCATTGTGGGTCTGATGAGTGGAGATTGGCTAGGATTTATTAGTACTGTACGCATTATTAATGCCTCCAAGCTTGATATTAAAGGAGACTCCTTGGATTTTCTCATGTGGGTCTATACTATCATTCATCCTACACGTGTGAGTACTGTCTCTATTTAATATCTTTATATTTGATTAGTTATAACACCTTTAGGTGCAGGGATTAGCTTCCAATTTGATATTGTGCTTATTGCACCTTAGGTTGGTGTATAGTTGAGAAAATAACGTGTACTGTTATCCTATTAACATATTAGGTTCATGAGCCTACTCGTTTTGTACAAAAACATATAGGCTATTTCCCGGACAGGTATTATTTATTTTGGGTAACAGGTATCCGAAATACATTTTTAAAAGAAAACAATGGTACTTGCGGATTTACCCTATCGGGTAATGTAATTATCCTACCGGGTAACAAATTTATGTTATCTAGAAGAATCTAAATCCATCATTTTAATTATTGAATTAACTAGGGTACCCCCAAATTACCCTATATCCTATAGAGAGTATGTTTAGGGACACTATCAAAACTTTACCCATTAGGATTTTTAATGTACTGGGAAAAAACAGACATGTTAAAATCGGGTTTGTGTAGACTGTAGGGTAAGAAAAAAAAATATGTTTTAACCTCCCTACCTTTTCTTCTACTCTCACATATACATTGATGGGTTCTAGAATATAACTAATGTTATTAGTAAATGAACATAGAAGTCAAATGCTTAATAGTAGTTTTCTTAAACATAGATTAGCAATGTCCTTTTATAGAAAAATTGGGTGGTGTTGAAAGGTTTTGAAAAAAATAGGTGGGTATGTCCCTTAGCACCAAACTTTTGCTTTACTTTGAATGCCTGATTTTGTCAGGTATACTTCCCCATGGATTCATTTGTCTCTTACTCATAAGTCTCCCATGTGAAATTTGTATACATATATATATATATATATATATATATATATAT
>OVAV01001318.1:0-13726 GCA_900406375.1 Iberis amara
CACTTCAAATTTGAAGTGTCCCTTTGGAGATGCCCTAACATAAATGGGTATCGTCTGTAAAGATCATTATATCGCAATCTTCGTCATTTAGGATCATATCCAAGAAAACATCAACTGCATTTTAATCTATTTTAAATAGCACATTGGTCACAACTATTGACTTGAACAAAAAAAAATATCGAAGATATATATATTTTCTAATCATTTTATAAACATCTTCGATAAACTGATCGCCCTTAGCGCCATGTGAAGAATAATTCACAAAAAATCAAAAGCTTTAGCTACATCAATCTTCAGAATTCCTTGTTCCGAAATTGCATCCTTGTGATAAATTTTTACTTGTTCAGTTGTGAGTTATGGATGCTTATATTCACATTATATTCACAAACATAATTTATAAAAATTAAAATGAGGAAATCGTATCATTTCGTCTAACAAGAAAAGATAAAATGAGAATTTATATTGATCCATGATTTGCTCAAAAGCCTAAGTTCGCGTACAAGTGCTATATATCAAAATTCTAAAAAGATTCTTCTCTCTCTCTCTCTCTCTCACACACACACACACTCTCTCTCTCTCATTCTGTTTATACTACTCGAATTTCTCCAAATTCTTGTTGAGGCTTTCGAACTTCTCGGGTGTTCGATTATGATATTCTTGCTCGTTTGAACTTCCAAGATCTCAGGACTTCGGTATATGTTCCGGGAATCTCGGGACGATTATGACTCGACTCTTTCCTTCTCATGCTGCTTCTCGGCCCACCTCTGTCATGTCGAGTACTGAGTATTCGATCGTTCTTCATATACACCGAGGTGAAATATCCTCTTGATGAATCTTTCCGAGGTCATTATGTACTTAGCATTCTGAGTCATTTCTTCATGAATAAGACAAAATCCTGTTGAGAGGATTCTAACACCAACATATTAAGCCCCTAGGGTTTCCAGCACTTTGGCGAGTTGTGTGACCTTCGAATACTTAGATGGTGATTTCCCCTAGGTTTCGAGCTAATTATCCTTCTACAAATTGGACCCCTACCTGGAGTGTTCGTCATCAATGAATTTGGATCCTGAGCGAGGAAAAGACAAATCTATGCGGAAACCAAGAAGTTGTTAACAAAATTATTGTTATGATTTGAGCCAATTTTTCTCCAAGTAGTTTAAAATTTGGATGGGAAATCTCAACATCTTCGCTAATATCCCTTAATGCATGCATATCTTCTCATGATTTGAAATTCAAAAATAGGCACTCCTAGGCATGATTATTCCTACAAAAGGCGGTTCATCATTTTCAAGATAATTACTTTTCTTTAATCACTATGAATCGTCTCTCCCCACTCCCATTTCAACCGATGCTTCTCTCTCCTCGACGGGATAAGGTAAAAAATTTAAAGTTTATTTTCTTTAGCTTTGCTAGGGTTTGTGTTCTTCCTCTCTAATCTTGCTTTCGCCTTCTCCGATTTCTCTTTTGTCTTCTTTGATTTTATTTTCTGTCTTTTCCGGCTTTCTGTTTCGATTTCCTTTGCCGTTGAATCTTTCCTTCTAGTCATGAATAGCCAACACGTCCTTCGCTCTAGGAGTAAGAGCTCCTCGTCCTGAACCGTGGCTGGCGTTAGTGTCGGAACCCTTGCGGTTGCAAATAGAAAGTCTAGGGTTATCGCACTCATGCGATTATGCCTTTCTCGGCCACTAGATCTACAACAAAGTCGGGGGCGTTGATTTGGGAATTGTACGATTTCCCGATAGACATTCGTTATGCGATTCCTCGATCAGATCAGTTTCTCGATTCTCCTCATCTTGGGTTTGTGACAATCTACGAAGTGTACTTCAGAACATGCGGGCTCCAATTTCCGGTTCCCGAGCTGCTGGTATGCTATCTTTGCCGCCGGGGGATGGCTCTGAGCCAGTTTCTTCCGAAAGGCGTTTGTCACGCAATCTTCCTCATGATTCATGCCTGGGAGAATGGGTTCGAATTGAGTTGTGACATGTTAAAAGAGATCACCCATATCAAAAGGGCACCAAAAGGAGGTCTCTGGTATATCGCAAATAAGCCGAATCAAGGGTTCACCTCTGGAAAAACTCCTAAGGATGAGACTGATTGGGATCAGTTTTACTTTTTGTTAGAAATCAACAATTGGTTTTCTCCCACTCTTCTCTTTTACTTTTGTTTTTTTTATTTTGCGTTGTTTTAAGATATGGCTGCCTGTAGAGGCTTTTACCTTAACTTTCTGGTTTCTTTTGGATGTTTGAACTTGAACCTATTTCCTATTGTATCGATGATTTGGTTTTTATTCTGGTTGGATTTAGTGTTTGCTTGGTTGTTATATTTTTGGTTGCAGCTGTTTCATCTGGGTTGGGTTGGCTTTTGCCTTATCTAGGTGCTTTAGTACTTGTTTGGCCGTACTTAGCATAATTTGTATATTTGATGTTTAGTCTAGCATGTATGCTCGAAAGAACGAACTTTAAAATATGCGTTTGACGTTATAGTCGTTAAAGGTACTTGCGATGAGGTTCAATGCATTGTTATATAATGCGAGAAGGGGTTCAGCTTTAGCGCTTTCATACAATGTTGAGGGTTTCTTAGGCTACTACCCGTTAAAGGATGTGTAATGTATTGTTTGACTGGCCAAGCCAAAAATGTGTAATGTGTTGTTTATATCGTATTTGTGTTGCGGCTTGAATTGTAATAGGATTAAGTTTATAAAATTGTTACCTTTTGCTTGATCCCTTGCTTGGGGTTTGGTATTCTCCCTCCACTTATGTTTAAATTATGAAAATTAAACGTAAGGGAGAAGTATCTGCAATTTTTTGGTCATTTTATATGCGTAGCCCCCATTGCTACTAAGCGTAGGTGGGCACCGCAGGTGGTCGCATGATGTTGCTTTGGTTTATTTTCTTTGCTGCGGTTGAGTTTCGGTTGGAATGCTGCGGAGCGAGAGGTTCGTATGCTTGCCCTTTTATTTTTCAAGGAAAATTCGTAGGTGGAGCTGAGGGTTGGTCAAGTCTCCCCCATTTTGAGAAAAATTGAAAAACGGAAGACTGAGTGCTAAGGTAAGACGAAAGATCTGTCACATCTCCCCCAATTTTTGAGAAAAATTTAGATGTAGGATACGGAGTGTTGGGGTGCGACAAATGATTGGTTTCATCTCGCCCATTTATTGAAAAAAGTTAGAAGTAGGTTGAGTGTTGGGGTGAGAGAAATGATTATTTTTACTCCCCCCCCCCCATTTTTGAGAAAAATTTAGAGGTAGAAGATGGGGTGTTGGGGTAAGACAAAAGATCTGTTTCATTCCCCCCCCCCCCCNATCGTTTGAGAAAAAAATATGAATTGAGTCTAGAAGATGGTTTGTATTATATTGACATTCAGAGCTGAACTCGCGGAAATGAGTTGCCCACGTACCCCTAGCTCGGGGATCAAGACTTGACTGTAGTTCACTGATAAAGATTACAAGTAGGTTATATTGAAAATGCGATGAAAATAAGAAGGACAGTCTTCAACAATGGAATTTCTTGAGATGTTGAGCGTTCCATGGATGTTTATCTTCGTTTCCGTCTTCATCCTCTTATTTGTAAACTCCTAGCTTGATGATTTTTGAAAGTTTATATTGTCCTTCCCATTTAATTCCCAGCTTTCTAGCGTTCTTTTCTGTCCGGTCAGGAAAAACTTCACGCAACACCATCTCTCCTTCGTTAAAGCGTCTTTGTTGTAGAATCGTGGTGCGACATTTTGATAGTTTTTTAGTCACACCATTCGTTGGCCTCTTCTTTCGTCAATCGTGTTCGCAATGTCAATAACCATTTGGTCGTTTTTGTCGATATTCTGCGGGGCCAACTCTCTCCTTAGGCTGGGTATTTCGATCTCGGCTGGTTTCATGGCTTATATTCCGTATACTAGGGCGAATGGGGGAGTCGTTTGTTCCTCTTTTTGGGGTTGTCCTGTATGACCCTATTACTCCTTCTAATTCTTCGGCTAATTTTCCCTTCTTTGCATCGAGACGTTTCTTGAGCCCGTCTAATACGGTTTTGTTGATGGCTTCGGCGTGGCCGTTTTCCTGGGGGTAGTAGGATGTTGAGTAAGTGAGGTTGATTCTTATCCTATCGCAAAATTCATGGAACCTGTCCGAGGTGAACTAAGGACCGTTGTCCATATGGATCTCATAGGGAATGTTGTGGTGGCAGATGATGCTTTTCCAGATGGATGCCTCGACGTTCTCAGATTTCAATTTTGCGTAGGACTTTGCCTCTACCACTTGGAGAAGTAGTTTGTTAAGACCAGTAGGAAGCATTTTTGATTAGATATGTGCATTGGGCTTATTATGTCCATGGACCATCGCATGAAGGGGTATGGAGAGGTGATTGACTGCAGCTCCTCAGTAGGTCGGTAGATAAGTGGTGTGTGTTTCTGGAATTTCTCGCACTTCATTGCGTACTTCTCGCAATTTGTTATCATTGTGGGCCTTTAATAGTCGTATCTTTTAATATTAAATGCAAGGGCTCTGCCACCTAAGTGGTTGTCGCACACTCCGTCATGAACCTTTCTTATTATCTTCTTGGTTTCATAACCGAATATGCATTTCAAGAGTGGTACTCGGACGCTCCACTTGTAGAGATTTCAGTCTAGTTGAGTGTATCTGGCACTTTTGGCCTTCAGTTTTCTCACGTCCCATTAGAATCTTGCTTATCTTTATAATGTACTTGAGCCCTTGACAATCAATAATATATATATATATATATATATATATATATATANCCTTGCTTTTTGTCTCTTTTAGCCCTTAGACGAACCACAAGGCTTGTACCAAAAATCTAAAGGCATTAAGTGAGGTGACAGACGACACATGCGAAGACACCCCCATCATCAATCTTCAAACTCCTCTTGAGAACCCTAACTCTTGGTATTTTTTTTGATGCTCAGGGTTTCGATTTGGGCTATGTCATTCCCAAGTTAAACATTAAATAGATAATAATCAGTGCATTTATTCGTATTAAGCTCGATGAGTAATTTTTTCCACTGGAGCTCACAAGGAGACGGTACATGGGAAAGATGGTGAATGTGGTGACTGAGAAATACAATGAATTAAAGGCTAGTTTATTTATCTACTTTCAGCTTTTGATTCTCTTCTCTTATACAACACTAAAGGCATTAAGTTAGATTACAGACAGCACATGCGAAGACGCCACCACCATCGACCCTCAAACTCCTCTTGAGAACTCTAACTATTGGTACATTATTCAATACTCAGGGTTTCAATTTGAGCTATTTCATCCCCAAGTTAAACACATAGTGGATAATAATCAATGCATTTACTCGTATTAAACTCGATGAGTAATTTTTTCCATAGGAGCTCACAAAGAGATAGTACATGGGAAAGATGGTGAATGTGGTTATTGAGAAATACAATGAATCAAAGGCTAGTTTCTTATCTACTTTTGGCTTGTGATTCTCTCCTCTTATACAATACTTGTGAATTGTTAGGGGAAGAATTCGGTGTTAGAAGATATTGTGAGGACTGATGCAAAACTAGATGGTGGGATCAAAGCATATATAACTTCATGGTTAAAGAATCTCTAGAAGAAGAGCTCATGGAATATCAAGGCAAAGCTCAATGGAAACCATGAGAGAGAAATGTACATCCACTCTTTTGTAGACCAGCTTCTGAACAGAAACTTATCAGTTCAAGCTATTCAAGCTAAGAATGCAGATTGATCTAAGAAACGGAATTTAATCAACAATCTTTTAATGTCTTTTAAAACCTTTCACAACTCTTACTATGTATAATTTGTATGGACCAAATTGTCTATTTCAGTTTATTTTGACTAGTAATTTTTTTTTTTAGAGATAACAATGAAGATATGTGTAAAAATCACCACACTAAGAATACTCTGATAGCAAAATCCAAAAACATAATACTTGAAAGATATTCTAAATTTTCCAAAATCTGAAAAGAAGAATTGAAAGATATACTAAATTGTATGTTGTTCAGGAAAGGTTTTTCCCTCCTACTGAAAATGAAGTGTTTGTTTCTTTGAATGTGGATCAATCAGGATAAACCACCTTTCAACATGTGTTTTCGTCGATGAAGATGCGCACGTAACCATTCAGTCCCCAACTTTCCCCCCAACTATTGTGGATAAGGATGAAAACTTAGAACGCTATTCTTGTGTGAACTATGTTGTTCTCCTAAACCAGGAACATTTGTAACATGTCCATTACCCCTAACATTTGTATCATTGGTCGGCGAAACAATAGAATCACGTAACCGAGTTAACAAATAAGCGCCATCAAATTCTTAAGGTGGATTGTCAAACACTTTCTTCTTGGTGAACGTTGTTTGCCGATAAGGATGATCAGGAGGCAAAAAGTGTTTATGGCAATCAAACCAACACGTCTTTCATTTGTGCTTCAATTGGAAAGCATTTGGAGAAACACATTAAGAGCTCGCGTTGAATGTTCGGGCCCAAGAACGAGAACAAAAAGAAACAAGAACTCTCGTACCATGCACAAAGATGATGACAAATTGTACATTGTTACAAATATTAACCACAAAGAATATTCTCTCTCGTGTTTTTCAAAAGGGTTTAATCCATCAATATATAATCCACGATGTATATTTCGTTTCTCATACACAAAATTGAGATAGGTACTCTGAAAATGTTGTCATGCCTCTGCATCTGAAGGATGCGTAATATTCTTTCCATCAAATACATGTTCATCATGCCATCTCATTGTCGTTTTTGTACGGTTAGATTGATACATCCTCTTCAGTCACCTACTAATGGTGAATACCACACTCTCTTGTAAGGCAGTGAGACTTTTCCACTAGTATCTTTATAACGTTTTTTCGACAATAGCGACAACTTGTCCGGTTCTTATCACACCTTCAATATATCATACAATTGTCGATGAACATGTCTATAATCTGATAAGACAAATCAAGCCCAAAAAAAGCTTTTGTATCTCGTAATGTGAGGCTAGAGCATTATTATCCTTGGGCAATATGTCTTTCAAAAATTTGGCAATCGCATTTACACATTCCTCAGCCAAGTTATAGTTACTCTTTATCGTCATTAATCTGCTAAGTGACAAAGGAGAATACCCATTTCTACAACCTCTATATAACAGTCGTTTGGCCATGTCAAATATACCAAAAAATAGTTGTGCTTCTAAATTAGGCTCCTTGACACAAAGTTCCTGATGATTATCGTTACCCCATATCGTATGTATATTTTGACCACGTGCATCATTGATCATCTGAACAGTATCCACCCCGAAATCTACTTCCATACTACATTTTTCTATCATATCAGCAACATACAATTCGCTACTACTAGCTACCATTTCCCGTATTTCTCCATGTAGATATCAAATCTTGTAACCCGCCATAAACTCATTCATATACAAGTGATTCCAAATTATGACTATCTTTATATTACGAGGCTTATGGCATACAAAACACGAACATATTAACTTACTAGTTTTTTTTTATTTCTTCCGGTTGTTCACATGTCAAATCCATGAATTCATTTATACCCATAGCAAATTTGTCTCCTAATCAATACTTGAATCAATATCCATCCACGATCGAAAATAAGGAATAGAAATTTTGAGTTTTAGAATAGAAGTATAGATTGTCTAAGGTTATGGAGTGTGGTTGTGGGGTGTGGTTTATATTAAAAAAATACCTACGGATACTTTCGTTGAGTTTTTCTTAAACCGTTGCCAAAACGGCTTTAAAATGGCTACAAACAACGGTTACATGTTACTGACAGATATACATATGGATTATCGATAAAACATTCCATCGTTAATATGTTACGTATTATTTTGTTGGTAATAAGATATTTTATTGATGGAATAAATTCCATCGCATATTACCAATGACAAGTGCGACGGCGTGTATCTATCGTACTATAACTGACATACTTAAATATATCAACAAAATACCGATGGAAATATATCCGATCGTTCTTCTGTAGGAAATTCGTCGGTGATATTAACGATGGAATTATACGTTGGTTTATCCGTCAGTTAAAATTGTGTTTTCTTGTTTCGAGAGTCCAATAAAAAGTAGTCCACAACAATTTAAATCCATATTGTAAGTCAACATAAAGCAGTCCACAAAAAAAAGTTATATCGCTAAATTTTGATTTTATGCATGAAAGATTGATCCAAAAATCTTTGTTTCATGGATGCAAACATAGCATCAGCCATCTATGAGAATATTGGTCCTTGATTAGTTGATGAGAAACTTTTGTCTAATATAAATTACACTACAAAATGCATAATTTTGTGCATAAAAGTTTTAAATCCACTAGAAAGTAGTCAACCAAAATTAGTCCACAAAACTTATCTAATAAAAAATATAATGAAATTGATAATACGTCTACCAACCAATAATAGTGCACAAAATTAATTTATATTTATCATTTGAAATGATTTTCATAGTGAATTGTAGAAAAATGAAAAAAATAGTGAATAAAAAATGACAATAAGAAAAGAAAAGAAAGCAAAAGAAAAAAAAATTATAGTAAAATGATTAACAATAAATAAAGGGAAGATAAAATGGTAAAATCTAAAAAAAAAAACAAAAATAAAGCTATAGAGTAAAAAAGAGCAAGACCAATTTGACTACAAAACTTACACTTTTTTTTCCATATGAAGGTTAAAATCCGAAGTAACCAATTACTAAAAAACTAAAACCACAAACAAATGCTTAAACAAGTAAGTCCAAAATGATTAAAAAGGAAAAATAAGCCAGCCGTAAAATAGACTACTCCAAAAATTTAAGACGAAAAGAGGTAATAAAAAAGCATTTCTTGAACCCGACACACTCAACCAAACTGATGAAAAGAAATAAAGGGACCGCCAAACCAAACCAAATAAGCTACCGAGCAAGAAGGCCAAATTGACAAGCAACTAAGGTGTCGAAATCCGAGCACACAAACTACTCCTCCCATTGTGATTTGAAACTACCTCACTACGAAAAACACAGGGATGTTAAAACGAGAAAAACCAAACAGCATAGCAACAAGGCCCCCCAGGTTTCCGAACTAGAATGTCAACAAGATATAGAGCGCCTTAACATCCACCAACTTTGAGAAAGGAACCTCAACCTGGTTCTGATGTAGAAACAAGGAGCGAGAGCCTCATCCACCCTACCTAACCAAATTCATAAGAGAGACGATAAAGCGGTTGAAGGAAGATGAAAATGGAGCTTGAAACAAAAATGATTGTACCTGCAAGATAACACAAAGGAGAGGAAGGCAGGAACCCGACATCTAAAACACCACTCAAGACCAAAGGCATGGAACTAGAAACCAACTGCTCGGGGAACCATGAGAGCTAGCAAGCCACCACTCCTCCGACACAAAAACACTCAAAACCCAAACTACGGCTCAAGTCGCTGAATGAAACCAACCAAATCAGAACCGACCCTTCTTAGTCCCAAACCCGAAGTGAGAGTATCAGAACCAAAAATATTATTGCAAGCTAAAGCTCACTCACCTGAACCAAAAATGGAGCCACTTGAGTACACAAGCAACTGGAATCGCGACGAAGCCAACCCACTAGAAACAAAACCAAGAGGAGCTTGGGAGGCCAAAGCCATCGAAGAAGCTCTGGAAGCGACCAAGGAAGGATGAAAGCGTCAAACCGGAGAGCGCCGCCGAGAGACGAGGTATCTAGGCTAGATCTATGAGACCGAAGATTTTGAGAAAAGTCGAGCACTACTGATCTTCAAAACCAACAACTTTACTGAGAAGAAAACGGAAAGAAAATGAAAGAAAATGGGAAGGGAAGCAGCCAACGGCAGGTGCCGATGCCCCATCTGATAGAGGACTTGCTTGTCTCGGAAGTTATGGTTGAGAGAGAATTAAGACGTACGGTGATTTGTCATATATATATATATTCTTTGAACAATGAATTATCGTTAAGGTGCTTTAGCGAATTATTATGTACTAATCGTATAAATCACTTAGTAACACTTATTAACTACAACCATCGCTGTCGAGCAATGACTAGTGGAATTAATTGAAATTAACTTTCCATATGCTGTGAAATAAGTATCGTATTGCACACTTATACACATAACATTCTATCGAGTGAATCTATCTAGGTTCTTATTAGATCAAAAGATTAAGTGATTTTTCTCAACAGATTTACTGATTCTTGGTTCTCTCTTTGTTTTGTCCAGATTCTTCTCTTATCCATTGTCTTTTCAAGATTTTATTTATATTATTTTATATGTATTTTTGATAATAAATCGTTTTAGTTTGGGGAGTGCTAGCCCGGTGTCGCCTTCTTCTTTCTCTCTCTAAGATTTGTGCATAATTTACGGACATGTGAGGATACTTAATTTTGCCTCATCAAAGGGCATGTTAGCCATTACTACCTCTTCTCTTCTTTGCTTTTGCTAGCTCTGAATCTACAAAGATACCAATCAAGAAAAGCTAGAGTAGAGAGATCAGGATAAATGTGGTTGCTTTGAAGTAATCTAGTTCTCGCCATGGATTCTTTGACTTGTTTCAGAGTGGAACCCAAATGGCAAATTGATCCTCAGCTTCTCTTTGTTGGTCCAAAGATCGGAGAAGGAGCTCATGCTAAAGTCTATGAGGGAAAGTAAGATCCCTCTTCTTCTTCTATATTCTTTTTAGTTCAATTTCTAATTGTGAAAGTTTAGATTTTTAATTGTGGAAAATTGAAGCTTAGTGATTGTTCTCTAATGGGTATGCATTTTGTAAAATTATTGAGATTGGGTATTCAAACAATTGAGGTTTGTTAATAGATACAAGAATCAGACAGTTGCTATAAAGATAATACACAGGGGTGAAACACCAGAAGAGATTGCAAAGAGAGATTCAAGATTCTTAAGAGAAGTTGAAATGCTATCTCGTGTTCAACACAAAAATTTGGTCAAGGTACTGTTTGTTTTTCTTTCACATCCATGGCTTGTTTTATGAGTAATAGCTTAAAGTGTTAATCTTTTGTCTCAAAAAAAAAAAAAAAACAGTTCATTGGTGCCTGCAAGGAGCCTGTAATGGTGATTGTGACCGAACTTCTTGAAGGTGGTACACTGCGTAAATATCTGTTAAACTTAAGACCCGCGTGTCTAGAGATCTGTGTGGCTATTGGTTTTGCGCTTGATATTGCTCGTGGCATGGAATGCTTGCATTCTCATGGCATCATTCACCGTGATCTCAAACCTGGTAAATACACATTTCTTTTCTCTTTAGTGATATGCTTAGAATATTAGCGTAACACCTTACTTAATGCCTTAATGGAAACCACATGCTCAGATCTCAATCACAAAGAATCTTTCCTTTTTCTCTGACACCACACGCTTCAAGTGTTTTTATTTTATTTTTAATAAATATATTAGATTTAATGTTAGTGAATGATGATTTGATTTAATCTTTTGTTTCACGCTGCAGAGAATTTGCTTTTAACTGCAGATCACAAAACAGTTAAATTAGCAGATTTCGGATTAGCAAGAGAAGAGTCACTGACTGAGATGATGACCGCTGAGACAGGAACATACCGATGGATGGCACCTGAGGTTCTTTGCTATCCACAGATTTGGTCACTTTTCGTGTTTCTCTTCAGTTAGTTTAAATTATAGGGTGTTCAATTAGGAAAAACCGAACCAAACTGAGTTATACCATATTATATGTTTTGGATAAACCGTATAAACCATGGTAGTATCTATATTATCCGAGAAACCGAATAAACCCAGAATACCCACAAATTTTAATTCAATATAAATACTAAATATCTTTACAATACATGATTTACATTAATGATTTAAACTAAACAAAAAAACAGACGTATTTTCTTCGATCAATACCCTATAATTAAAATAATTTTTACTTTTTAAGCTTTGAATTTCAATATTTTATCATTATATAAATATTGCTATCAAACCACTATATACTGTACAGTATATAAACCGACTGTGGTTTTCGGTAAAAACCAAATAAACCAAAAATTACTGAAAACTGAAATATCTAAACTGAACTGAACCAGACCAAAATTTATATGATTTCTGTACGCTAGCATTTTTTTATAAACTGAAAACTATAAAAACATACACGAAACCGATCAATTACCATATGGAACATCCCTTGTTTAAAACAATCTTTGTGGATATTTCAGTTGTACAGCACGGTAACTCTTCGATTGGGAGAAAAGAAGCATTATAACCATAAAGTTGATGCCTATAGCTTTGCAATCGTTCTCTGGGAGCTTCTACATAATAAATTGCCTTTTGAGGGAATGTCAAATCTTCAAGCTGCATATGCAGCAGCCTTTAAAGTGTGTGCTATTCTTCCTTTTAAAATTTGTTTTTTCAAAAAGAAAAAATATTACTCTCTTTTTCTTTTAACATATATCTTTTTGCAGAATGTGAGGCCAAGTGCTGAGAGCTTACCGGAAGATTTGGGTGAAATTGTAACATCTTGCTGGAAAGAAGACCCTAATGCTCGTCCCAATTTCACTCAAATCATTCACTTACTACTCAACTATCTCTCTAAGATTGAATCTCCGGTATCTGCAATTCCACACAGGATTCTTGCTTCCAAGAACACATTATTGCCACCAGATTCTCCGGGAACTAGCTCTTTGATGGCTAAGCTTGATGAATGTGGAGAAACTCCAAAGGTTAAAACTGAAGACAAACGAAAAGGTTTGTTTTTCTGCTTCAATCAATGTTATTAGAACCAGAGGTTTGGTATTTGATGTAATAACCATCCTTTCCACACAGATAACTTCTACATTCATTTTTTTTTTTAATCGTTTTCAAAAAGTAGTTCATCTATATAAATAAAATATTAAATAAATTGTGATGAATTAAAGGTAGAAGTAAAGAAAGAAAAAGGTTCGTGTTCCTTGTATTTTTAAATAAGAAAGTTTAAAATTTGTTAAATTTACCCTTATGGACATTTGTATTTCTTTCTTTCATTATCAATGTTCCGAGTAAAATATGAGTCAAATCTTTACTTTTTTTGTCAACGAGTACGTCCAGCAACGCAAACTCCATAAATAGTGAATGAGCATGTTCTATCTGGTCCCAGACATTCTTCAGTTTCAACTTCTTTACCTTTTTTTTTGTTTTTTTAGTTTTGCCTTCTATCAGACAATATTGAGCTTTGGAAATTGTAAACCAACTTTGATATCTCAAGAACTATCAAACAAGTGAAAAAATTTTTTGTCAAAGTTTCCAAAAGTTATATAAAATTTGGCATGCTACGAGAAGTATAATTATTAATTGTCTTTTTAATTTTTAATTATAATCAATACTTGTAAATCACTGAATATTGAGCTAGATAGCACGGAAGCTTCGTCGGAAGACCGCTTCTCCCTACAAAATCATAATCGGAATCGGAAGCCTTTGGAAGGGTGATCCAAAAATAGTCAATTTGGAAGCGTTTTGGAAGCGTCAATTACAAAATTGGAAGCGTTATAACTCTTGCGATTCCATAATTGGAATCGCAATAAATAAATAATTAGAAATCTTTATATATTTCAAATACATTTTGACCATATTTACAAAAATGAAATTAAAAAATAAGAAATGAAATTAATTTCATCTTTTAAATTTAGAATTTTCTATTTTTCTTTTTAATGATTTAAAAAAACACAATCAAAATAATTCTAATTTTATTATTATTTAGTTGATATATTTTGCACCACTTTTTATTTTTTATTGAAAATATATTTTAGATAATTTTATTTA
>OVAV01001319.1:0-13724 GCA_900406375.1 Iberis amara
CCAATATGCCATCTATCCACATGACCATTCGAATAAGTCAGTCGCATCACATAATTAAGTCAGTCACAACGAGAAAATAACTCAGTCTCAACGTTAATATAACTCAGCCCTATAGCAAAGATTAATAAGTCAGCCGTATCGTTAATATTAAGTTAGCCATAATATATAACTCAAACTATCGTTATATAACTCAGGCCAATCATTTAAATAACTCGGCCGAAACAAAATAAATACCTTTATACCAAACTGCTTAACGATAGCTATTCCGACACTCGAAGGTCGAACGGACGGACCAACATCACCGAGAAAGTCCCTGTACAACTGTCCTAAAATATACGGTGTTGCTTGTTGAGATAATGCTCAGTTACAGAACATGTATGATTCGAATCGTAAATACGAACGTAAAATGTCGGGGAATCCCCTTGAGTAGAAGCACGAACTCTCCAGTGACATCCATCAACCCAACACTCAAAAACCAGTGTGTCGTTCTTCGATACGACTACATCAAAATCAAATTGATCCCTCAATGTAAGAAGTTTCAGTCGTATCTCCAAATCGGATTTACTCTCATATCGTTGTCCTACCGCAAGGTCTAGCGAAGACATCTCCGACCTTAAAACCTCTGGATTCCATTAGATCCGCTCATCGAGCAGTTATGAAATCTCTTCTTTGGAGGTAGCGTCGTTGAATCTTCGTCTTTTGGTGGAGACTCATCGTATGAGCTGAAGTTATCATCTTCATACGACGCACCATCCGAGTCGTCGAACATATCAAATCGACTTTCAAATTCATCATCTTCTTCATCTTCTTCTTCATCTTCTTCGACTACATCATCTTCTCCGCCTACTTTCTCTTTTTCTCCTTCCATTTTACTATAGCAGTCATTGTCATTGTCCTCGAAACAGAAACCATCATAACCCCCACTATAATCATCGTAAATATATTCAACGTCTGAGCGTTCTCTTTCTGAGCTAAAAGTATATAACCTTTTACTCTTCTCTCTTGCTCCGTCATTCGGACTAACTTTGCCATCTTTTTCTCCGTAATGTCCACACAGAGACGTAAATGTTCGATTTTCCTTAGGCATAGAAAACCTTGCAACTGTCGAGTATTAGAGACATAAACTGGTGGAGTATCGTGCGCCATTGTTTTCAAAGCTTTATTTGAGAACATATCGCTCAGCTGAATCTGATGCCTCGACTCATTAAATCTGTAATCATCGAATATCGACTTTTCGAGTTCATCGCGTGTTGTTTCCCCATCTATATGCAGAACTCTACTTCCTCTACTGTCGGTGTCGAATACATATTTGTTTTTCTTAACCCAGTTTCCGGAAACAATAAGTATCGGTTCCATAAGCTCTCAGAGAAAGATCAAGAACAAGATGAAGAAGATAGATGGAGAAGATGATAACGGAAGAATAATCGATAATTTGTAACAGTTTTTTTACATGACAAATAAGAACTGATGACATGGATGATGACATGGCAAATAAGTAATTCAGCCACCATACGAACACATAACTCAATCTAAATAAATCGCCCATCAAATACAACGTAAGTCAGTCGCAAGGTGAATGTTATTCTAGTAATTAATCTTTCGCTAATTAGTTAGTCGTAATTAGGATGGAAAATCATAAGTCAGTCTTATCGTCAACTAAATCATCCGTCAAATGAGTGCTATTCTAGTTATTAATCTTTCACTAATAGGTCAGCCGTAAATAGGATGAGTTTACTATTAATCCAGCTATTTACGGCTGAGTATAAATAACTCAGCCGTATAAACATCCTATAAGCCAGCCGTGAATTTCATAACTCAGTCAGCCGATGATCATTAAATCAGCCGACGAAACATAACTTAGCCATTTCATAACTACAACTCAGTCGAATTTTCGACAACTCAACTCGCTGATGTATAAGTTAGCTATAACTTGTGTCCGTAAGTCATCTGTTATCACATAAATCATCCAGATTTATGTAAGCAAGCCGTCATGTGCAGCTGACTTATGTCCGTTAGTCAGCCTTTATCACATAAATCAGCCAGTTTTATGTAAGTAAGCCGTCCTGTGCAGCCGACTTTTGTCTGTAAGTCCGCCAATTTCTCATAAGTCAGCCGCGTTGTGTAACTCAACTGCAACACAACCATAACTCAGTTGTAGTGTATAGTAAGTAGCGCTTCACTGCTGCGTTCATTAATACACGTCAGCGAATTTCTACGTGGCGAATAACATTCCTGTAAATACGTTTTTTGTTACAACGTAATATAAGGGTACGCTGGGCATTTAAAAAATCGCAGTAATAAAAAAAATTGTATAGTTCTAGTCATTTGTACTAAAATGCGTACTGTTTAAGGTAACTTCTCATGTTTTTTTTTGTATTTTTCCATTTTTATCAATTCTCTTCCTCTTCTGCGATTTTTTTTTTTCTTCTTTTTCTCGGTTTTGAAAAACAAAAACACGTGGATTCTTGTTTTCATAGAATGAACACGTTTATCCACATTTTTTTGTGTCATACACGTTTATCACTTAATCTGTCCATATGGAGGTGGACAAATTTTCTGAGACATTTGATATATCCATATAGATTTTGATGTCATCTTGGGATATTAAATTATATTTAGATTTTATGTTGATGTAGAAGAATCTAGTGTTGAGCGTTGATTCTGTGAGGGTGAGATTGTAGATCTTAGTAGTTTTCTCAAACATGCAAACATTGATTGAAATGTCGAACTCAGCTTGGTAATGAAAGTTTTGGAATCGCTATATCATGATGAGCATAGTACGAGATTATAAATTTGTGGAGGAGCCAAAGATTACATTTTAAGAAACATGCCTTGTATAAATAAATGTATTAGTCCACTCCTTAGGGCATCCCATGGTCCCAGAGCAGGGACTAAGACGTCTAGACCAGTTGGAAAATTGCATTGTTCGATCATCTTAGTCTAAGTTTTGTCTTTTCAACATTTTTGATTTTATCCTGCTAATGCTGTCAATGTTCAAGCTTGAGCTTGACATTCCTTGACAATGGTCTCTCGGTTCAAGTCTCGCGATAGAAGTTTTGAGGATGTTCTGTTCGGGTCAATGCCGACATTTAACCAACTGGCGGCTCAGTGAAAAAACTTGGATTAGTTAGCTATTGGTCCAAGAATAAATAAGGGATGTCGATTTTTTCTTGACAGACATATGAACGACAAAAACGACATGAAGATTCACTAAAAACAGAACTCGCTTTGCAACACATACAAGAGTACGACAAAGATACGATAAAGAATAAACAAATAAAAAGAGAAAGAAGAAAGGATAACAAGAAGGTTTTTTTCCGTCAATAATATTGTATTAAATTAGAAAATACAACCTATAAAGAGGTACAATAGCTCCCACTACGAGGAAGATATAAACCCATAAAGGGTAGATGATCTCACAAAGAGGGTGATAAAAGATATCTAAAAGGAAAAGAACTCTCGAAACGGGAGAACGTAGTCTAGAATAATCTAAACTACTAAACAACAATGTTCTAAATCATTGATAAGCGGTCTAAGATTGAAACAAGTGATTATAGCAGACATTATGCCCTAGTGAAGTTGAATTCTTAAATCTAATACAAACATAAAGACGACAATGATGCCAAAAAAATCTACTTGATATTTCACATAACAAGTAAAAGTAGGCCCAATCCAAAACTTTGTTGGCCTGCCATTGAGACTGAACATGGCCCAAACAAAAGTCCATTGTGAATTGGCGTAGCAGGAGCCCTTGTGCCACGCCTTGGTCGCCCACCATCAACCACATAAGCAGCGCAGGTCGGATCAGACAGACCTTCCAACATGCATCACCAGCGGCAACAAAGAGGTAACGAGATGGCCAACTTAACACCTCCCATTGGGATGCATCATAATCGACATCAATCCAGCTTCCCCTTAGTCGCATGCACTCCCAAGTGTGGCCAGAACGCCACCAATTGAACCTACAAAAGATAACAGAAGAGAAGGGACCATGCAATCTAAATTGGAGGTAGCGAGATAAGGGAAAAGACATGCAGATTGGAGATGATGCGAAGAAATTGAGAACGGCAGAAGGAGGTGACAGAGCCGAGATCGATAAAATTGTAAGGAAGATGTATGAGAAAAAGAAACAAAAAAGAAAAAAGGAAAAGATGACTGCTGGGCGCCGACACGGTGGCCAGACATCAGCAGCGGAGGAGAGAATAAAAAAGGGGATCAAACACGATAGAGACACAGAGAGTTTTTTTGGATAGCAAGAAGTCCTACATAGAATTTTAGCCGGGATGAATAATGAGTTTTTGGCCGAACTTAATTCCTTTTTTTAATTAGTCGAGTTCACCAAGATCCTGGCGAAATTGAAGGGAAGATTTATTGTTGGTGATAGGTTACGTACACTCGTCAAAGCCCATTATAAATTAAACCCAAACTATTAAAAGCCAAGGTTGTTGGAATCATAACATGAAGATGGCTTGGGAAAACAATAATAAGCTCAGCCCATTTGGAAGTTCGACAAAAATCAACATTATCCCTTCTAGCTCGTCCAGCAAAAAGTCCAAGGAATCATGTCTAGGGGTGGGGCGAGACTCACTCGCCTACTCAGGCCAAGATATCGAGGAGACACATCCTTAGGGTTTGCAGCGCCTAGAGCCTGCCTTGCTTTCCGAGAAAGTGAAGGGTCTTGTCCTTCTTTTGAGAGTTCACCGAGCACAGAGTCTAGTTCTCCGTTTGAGAGTATGAAAAGCAATGAAATCCAAAGGGATTCTTCTGGGGAAAATAAGGTCCTTCATAACGAGGGTGCATCGAGAATGATTCCTTTCTCCCTTTTATTGAGGGTTTTGAGGCGAGAGGGTATGAAGTCGCGATCTTGAGGTTTCCCTTCCAGGATGAGAACGCCATAACATGAGTGGTTTCGTCGACAATGACGAAGGAGTGACTTGCCGAGCTCGTGTGTTTTTGTGATTTTAATGACCCAAATCTTTGCTTTAGGGTTCTTGCCCCTCATGAGAGACCATGGGATCCTCCACAAGGGTACTTTGCAGTTTTCGAAGACTATTTTAGAGAAGCGCACTTGTTGTTCCCTCTCCCTAAATTTTTTCTTTTGCTATTGTGCTCGTCGAGAAATAGCGATCTCGCAGCATTCGACGGCCTCAATACGGAACTTGGTTAGGGTCCTTTTCCTCGCAGCCGAGCTGGGAATATATGTTTGCATAAAATTCTTTGAGGAGGTCTCGAAAATTAGCAATATGTTGGGCAAAGTTGAAGGGGTCAGCATTGATACAAGGTTTTACTATGTCAATTTTAAGAATCCGTACAAGATTCTCACTGGTGTAAGAGCAAGATTTGAGATTGGAAGTGTCGGTGGTTCTTCGTGAAAGTCAATGAAGTGTTGGTGTCGTCCTCGGATTATAACTATTCTCAACGATGGAATCTAATAATTGGTAGAGCTCCTGACGAGCTCGAGTATTGATTATTTTTTATATATTAGTTATTAATTGTTTTCTTTGTGTTTTAGATAAATCGTTGAACATAAAATCCTACCCTCCGTTTTTCTTTGAGAACATCGAGAGGATTTAGATTATGGGGATTACGTAGTGGGAGGTTTTGCATTGTATCAGGGGTTGAACAATGTCTCGCGCGAATAGCATCTAGTAACTGCTTCCCTTCAACTTCCATTATGATGACGTGTTGATCCTCTATTCCAACCAGTCCGCTTGTGGTGACCTCATGCGTTGTTTGGTTACTCAGGGGACCTTTGTGGAGACCGACAAGGCCGAGATGTCGAGGGTTTTTGATGATTACGCTAGCCATTTTCTTGAGGTACGTTAGCCATTTCCTGGGTTTGTAGTCGAGCCTAATTGTTCTATTTTGTGTGATTGATATAATTCTTTATATGCATTTGGGAGTTTAGTGAATCATATGGTGAGATATTTCCAACTCAAGTTTAGGAGGGCTGCCGCTCACATCGAGGAGTGGATAGATTTGGGTGATCAGTTATGTGATCGTCATGCTGTCAATGTTGAGAAAGTGAAGCTACTGGAGGCAAAGACTTCTTAGGAAAGACGACGAGTCTGCTCATTTTGTGGAATCTTCCTTAGAACAAGTCAAGAATTTTAGCACAGAGTATGACATCTTGAGGACTAGCTTCGACGCTCTTACTGCCGAGCATGAGAAGTGGGAGGCCAAGGTCAAAAAGCTTCGTGAGGACAACAGTCTTCTTGTAGAAGAACAGGGTCTTCTGAAGGACGATCTTATTTAGGCTGACGGGGACAAGGTCCAACTTAAGGGAAAGTTTGACCTGGCTATCAAAGATGGGATCCAAAAGGCCCAAAGAGTGGCAAAAGCGCGTAAAGGATTAATTTGCTAAGGTTTGCTGTCACCTTGAGAAAAAGAAGGCTGTCAACGATGCTGACCAGTCCATTGGTGTACTTAAGGGGAATTTTTCAGTTTTTGGTTTAATCGAGGAATATGGGGGATCGTTCCTCCTACTGTTAGGGATACCCTAGAGGAGGATCTTGCAGCTCAAGAAGAGAAGAGGACCATCACCGAGCTTACTAAAGCTGACCTGGGTGGTCCTTCTGAGCCTCGGTCTTCTCAGGGTGCCATTCCCTCGTCTTCTCAAAGTGTCCCTCCCTCTAGTGCACCGTTGTCGAAGGAAGATGGTGCTCCTTAGTAGATTATTGTACAAAGACTTGTTCTTTTTCTTTTTTGTATTTCTTAGTGGTTAATCCCTCTAGATTATGTAATCTTAACTCTTTTGCCTCGTGTTAATCTAATTTAATTTTGAATGGATTTGATTATGTTTATTCAATTTTGTGTAAACTTTATTTGCCTCAGCTTCGATCAAAGGTTGATTATGGATGACTTAGGTTTATGTTTTGAGTGCGAGTGTCGATCTTTAGTAATTTTCTTGTTTAAGTGCGAGTTTTTACTCGAAGGTGCGAGCTCGCGGTAACTTTATCTTTTCTGTGTGTTTTATATGTGTTTTGGTGATACTTTTTGTGAACAGGGTGCTTTGGGTTTCTTTGACGACGCGTTCAATTTTTGGGGCCGAGCTCGTAGCCATATGAACGAGAGAACTCATTTCGTAGAGTTGAGCCTTCAAACTTCGTATTTCTTCATTTTGTGTTGTGAGCTCGTCGCCACTACCTCCTCGAATATGGACCGAAGTTTTTGTGCTTCTTTATCTTGGTATTCGAGTCGGCGCAACAAAAGGTGATTGGTTTCCTCTTGGGAACTCATCCCCTGACTTTCGTTTCCTTGTTGTGGCTCTCCTTCTTATTAGTCGTCGATGACCCGTTGAATAAGGTCTTCTGGAATTTTGTCAATGACCCGGTGAACGAGTTGTCTTGCTGGTTCTCGTTTACTTGAGTGAGATCGTCTTGTTGATTTTCGTCTGGTATGTCTTGTGTTTTCGTGCTCATCGACCCTTTCAGACTTTCTTCCTACAGACGGCGCCAATTGTTGAATCAAGGATTATGGATCCTCTGATTTGAGTTCATCTTTGAAAGGAGTTTTCTTATTATTACAAAGTGAGGTCGTCAATAGATCAGACGAGCTTAAAGTTCAGAAATATTTTCTAAGTGTTTGTCCTCTCGATTTCCTCTCTAGAACTTCTCTCTAGAATCGTCCAACCCTTATACTGAGGTCTCGAGTCCTTTTTTATAGTGCCTTTTAGTTGCAATCATCACTTCTCCGGCAGTTACGTGGAGTTGGTGATTAACTTGGCGTCTGCTCTGCATGACCTAGGCCTAACTCGGTTTATTGCTATGAGTTTTTGAGTTTCTTGTGGGCTCGTCATGAGCTTCGTCCTTTGTCTCGGAGCATGCGGTATATGGGTTTTGGAATGGGTTTGGCATCTTCTGGATCCTGTTCATTGGTGCTAAATCCATACCCAACAATGCCTATCTCTAATTAGGTCCATTGAATTCGTACATCGCCTTTAAAACAGTATAAATAAAAGATAACCTCGAATTAAGAAGGGTTATGCATTTCTATTTCTAAAAGATTGATAGTCTAAGTGAATTTGCTTTCGTATCTCAAAATACCGAGAAAATCTTTAAAAGTTAAACCAACCTACCAAATCGAGGTAATCTGATATAGGTGCGAGCTTAATATAATAATTTTGTTGTCCGTAGTAATATTAGTGGTATAACAATGAGATAACAACGAGATATGCTTTTGTAGTAATAACATGGCAAATTCGTGTTTTGGTTGAAACTGTCTGTGACGGGAAGATAGATCCGTTCCGGAAATTCACCGAGAATTCGAAGAACGGTTAATCCAAGTCTAGAAGATGAAGGATCACCTCGAAGAACAGAGATTCAAGATGGATAATAATGATGAGAAGAGAACATTAGAAGAAGATAACTTGAGGAAGAAGATCGTTTGTTTGATTATCCCCAAATGTTAAGATCCTTACATATAGTGTGAGTCACTAAACCGGTTTACTAATACCAAAGAAAGATAACCGAAATTAATATATGAATTAACCGGACAAATAGATCATGGAATCCTGTAATAATACTCCCTTCTCCAGAACATCCTTGTCTTCAAAGATGAAACTTTGACAACAACTTCTAGTTTCTCTACCAACCTTATGCTCCATGAAAATTGCATTTGTTATATAATTCCTATTATCTGAAGCCACTACTCTAATTCCTTACCTTTGTACCCACTGTATAGTCTATTATAAAACTTGAAGTAGTAACTGTCGTCTGTAAAACATGTTGAGATCTTTCCCATAAAGTGAATAAACTCATGTGTTGGAATATCAACCTTTCAACTTTAACAAGATCGTAACTATTGAATTCTTTAATCTCCATCGATGCCATGTCGAGGAAGACCATTACACCAAGTTTCCAAGTTCACAATCTGTGCTAGCTTTCTTGTCCTTTTGTACATGAATATCCAAATTGCTAAGTTCATCTTCTGTTTTTGTGGTGCATGGACTTGTGACATATGAATTACTAGACTATTCAAACTTGTAAGCAAAAGACGATCCAAACCTGTCGTGGCTCTATGTAAAGTCACTGAAAATTCTTGATGGCTTTTTTCCTTCATAACCATAAGATCAATTATATTTTCCTTGATTTGCCTAAGTTATCATATGCACAAGGTGAACCAAACGCCTGTGCGTCTCTTTGGGTAGTGTATAAAGTCCGTCTTTTCCTATGAGAATGACAAATTTTCTAAATATACCAAACAAGATAGCTATTGCAGCATTCATTGGCATCTTGTCTTGCTGGTCAGTCTCAAGCTCCATCCCAAACATTAATACTCTTCTCATATCTCCAATAATATCATGTTTTTTTTCTTATCTTTAACACGTTGAAAAAGGTGTGAGCCAACTTCACCCTGATGTATTTGCTGTTCCTCCTTATCGATAATGTTTGAAACTGGAAGTTTACTTATTGAATAAACAGTGTTCGATCCAAAATGAAGAACTGAAACTTCATAGCTCCATATGCATGTTAAGAACACCGATTTCAACTAATAACTTCAGCACATCATATATTATTGCTTTACTCAGACCAAGCTTTGTAACCTTCTCCGCTAAATTTATTAACTCAATCATATGGCCAACAGCCACCGCATAACAAATGTGAGTGAACTATTTGTGTTCCAATTCACTTGAGGCAATGATGTATTCGAACCTATCAACATTGCTTCTAGTACCAAATCTGCAAACTCAGAAGTTTCTAATCGCTTAGACCTCCACTTGTGTTTCAAGTGGGACTTCATATCAGCTTGTTTTAAATATGTCATGAGAAGGCAAGACATGATTTTGTTCTGCTCTAAAACAACCAGAAAGGCTCGAGAACCTTTAAGGTTAGCACAAACTGAAAATTCTTTGTCATGAAGCAGCCTTTGGATTATAGACATTCCATAAACAGACAATAAAAACTTCTTCGATTGATGCCACAAATCGATCCCTTCTTTCTCTTCCTCATCATTCACGTGATTTGTTTTTCTTCTTCTTCTATCACTCTTTCATCTTCTTCTCTCTTTTCACCATGGCTGCTGTCAACACTAATGACAAGCCTTTCTTTTGGCGTGAACTCTTTGAAACACATTGTATGTGTTTTGGGGTCTTCGGTCACCTCGACGGCTCCTCAATGCCAACACCAGAAACAGAACAAGAGTGGAAAGAACGTGATGGCCTCGTCAAGATGTGGATCTATGGTACTATTTCTGAATGAATTCTTGACACGATCCTCAGAACCAAATGCACGGCTCGTGATTTATGGCTGACGATTGAAAATCTCTTTCGTGATAACAAGGATGCAATGGCGTTATAGATTGAAAACGAGCTTCGCACTACGGTCATTGGTGACTTATCCATACACGACTAATGTAAGAAACTCAAGACGATGGCAGATCTTCTCGCCAATCTTGAGTCTCCTGTTTCTGAACGCGTCTTGGTCATGCATCTTCTTAACGGCCTGTCCAATAAATTTGATAGCATTATAAATGTTATCAAACATAAATCCCCGTTCCCAGGATTCATTGAAGCTCGGTCCATGCTCTCCATGGTAGAAGATCACTTAAACATGAAAGTCAAACCACCCTCCTCAAACAACAACAATGCATCTGCTCCTGCCATCCTCTACACAACCACTGATCATCAAAAATCAAACTCCTAACAGCTCGGGACCGTTGTACTCTTTCACGAATCAATCATCTCCTCTGGTTTTTACTACTTCATCAACACCAACCTCTCTTTGGCATCGCAGACTTGGCCACCCCAATGATCAAGTTTTGCAACGTCTTCTTTCCTCAATTTCAGTTTCGTTTTATAAGCATGATTTGACAAATATTTGTCAAGCCTGTCAACAAGGCAAACACACATGTTTGCCATTTTATTTATCTCATAATAAAGTTTCTCATCCCTATGAAATTATTCATTCAGACATTTTGATATCTCCCGTTTTAAGTGTTAGTGGAATCAAATATTATCTTCTATTTCTTGATCATTACTCTCATTACATATGGGTATACCCCCTTCATCGTAAAAGTGATACACTCTCCAAATATATTCACTTCTCTAAATATGTGCAGACGCAGTTTCGGTGTACCATCAAATCGCTACAATGCGATAATGGCGGAGTGTATGACAATCGAGCTTTCAAACATTTTTTGGACTCGCAAGGTACATCTTTTCGCTTCTAATGCCCTTATAAATTGTTGGGGTTAAAAATGGTCACGATGAAATCGACGTCTAAAACCGTAATTGAAATGTTAATCACACGATCTGAACATCAAACCGCACTAGTCGTATCACTCCGATCAATGTAACAAGCCGCGAGACTTCTAAAAAGATTTCATACATTCAAATTGCTAGTTGGCTAGCTGAATCTCGAACATTCAGCTCGCCAGTTGGCTAGCTGAATCTCGTACATTCAGCTCGCCAGTTGGCTAGCTGAATCTCGTACATTCAGCTCGCCCGTTGGCTAGCAGAATCTCGTACATCATCTCGCCAGTTGGCTAGCTGAATCTCGTACATTCAGCTAGCCAGTTGGTTAGCTGAATCTCTTACATTTAACTCGGCAGTTGGCTAGCTGAATCTCGTACACTCAACGGAATAAACTAACTAAGTCACGATACTTCCAAAAGATCAAAAGGAATATGTTTCTGTTTCGAAAGAATAAAAAAACAATCATTGAATAGCTAAGCGATTATCTCTGTACTCTTTTGTCCTTAGTCAAGAAGGTTTTGTCCCACCGGGTTTTCCTATCACTAAGGTTTTAACGAGGCAAGATAATCCGCTTACGTCCAATGTCGGGGTCAAAACTAGCATGCTCGAAATCATTGTCCGAGAAATACAAAAGACCTCGACAGATATGTTTCGAAACAATGAAAAGTAAAGCTCAGTCTTCGGACAAACGCTTTAGTCGCGAATATTTTTTACGGACAACACGATTCGTGTTTGCGTACGTATGATCGGAACGCTTTCGATACACGTTCAGCTCGCCAACTGGCAAGCTGAATCATAGGCAGTTCAGTTCGCCAGTTGGCGACATGAATCATACGCACATTTCGTATCGCTTCGGACAAATCATCTCTTGTTTCGTACCGTTTCGAGTTTTCGTTGGAGTTTTACAATAAAAATCGTAAAACTCATTTCGTTCGTATAAGTTCCGAATTAATCGTATAAACGGTAACAGTTAGCTCGAACACCGAAGTTATCATATCTATATGATTATTTCCTACGATTTGCGAAAGAATCGTAAAAACCTTTTGTATAAGACTTAATCATATAAAATGATTAAATTTATCGTTCTCCGAAACGGACACAAAGACGCGTTCCTTTTTTATTAATCGTATAAAACAATAACGGCTAAATAGGACGCCAACGTTATCTCANCTTAATCATATAAAATGATTAAATTTATCGTTCTCCGAAACGGACACAAAGACGCGTTCCTTTTTATTAATCATATAAAACAATAACGGCTAAATAGGACGCCAACGTTATCTCACTTATATGATTAACATCATGATATTTCGCAATCCGTATTGTATCGTTGTACAAAAGACCGGTTCTCCGATAGAAATCGTAAAAATCGTCTAAACCGCAAAACGGCCCAAAGAGGCCTAAAACGAGATAACGGCCCACTTATGGTTTCGAACAAGAATTTGGCCCAAGTACGATGACGGTCATAGCTTGCTCCGTAAGACGTAGAGTAATGGAAGAAATCTAAAAAGGAATGTTTCCTCAGGAGAGTAAGCCCGAAAAGGAAAGTTTCAAAGGAAGAAACGGAGGCGGAAAAGGAAAGCGAACCATCCTTAGGCGCCTATATAAGAGAGATGAGGAGGAAGAACACGGAGACATTCAATTCTCCACACCAAAATACTTAGGGCTTTAGAATATTTTTCGGTTCTTGCTAGTGAGCTGCGACTCAGTTAGATTATTCAAAGTCTCTGTTTGCTAGATCTAGGATATTCACCAACAGTTTTTGTGGTCGAGACTATCTCCTGATTGTAACACGCTTACGAGATTCGGAATAAAAAACTTCTTTCGCCCTCTTTCGTATTCTTTAATTCGTATTTTTATTACTTATTTTCATACTCTGATCTTTGTTTACGTTTGATTCATAGAAATCCGGGATCTTTGAAAAATCACGGTTCTCTATGATTTTCCTTAACTAACGGAAATCGACAGTGCGAATTTCGGTTCCCACAGTTTGGCGCAAGAAAGAGGGGACAAGCGATTTCTTTCACGTCAAACGAAAAGTTCATACATGTCTACTAAAGATCAAAACAACCAACTAGCTCGTGACGATGCTCCACCAAACGACAACGTTGAGAAAACTCCGCCAATGAACGTCACCGCAGTCAACGCTGATGCAAACAATGCGGCGTTCGAGGAGATTAAGAAGATGTTTTCGACTCTCGAAAAAAATTCTGAAGAACAAGATAAGCTAACAAGCTCTCTCGCTAAGCAGGTCAAAACCTTGATCACAAGAACCAGAACCATCTTCCCACGCGAACTACTAAACTCCGCGGAAGAAGGCTCGATTTCGAAACTCTGTTCGATAGGGTGCAAAACATGCAAAAGGGAACGTCAGTACAAAATCTAGACGAAATCACCCCCGATGCAACGTTGAAAAACGTCGACAACCCTCCACCTTTCGACGGAGAAACGGAAGAGAACGACGCCGAGCGACTGTTGGGGTCAAAAATGGTCACGACGATCGATGTCTAAAAACCGTCACTGAAATGAT
>OVAV01001320.1:0-13724 GCA_900406375.1 Iberis amara
GTCTAGAAAATCTATTATTTAGAAACAGAGGGAGTAGTAAACAAAGAAGTTGCCAATTTTCATTTATTAACCATATCCTGGTTTACAAAGAGACCATAGAATAATGCTACAAGAGTCAAACAAACCCCACAAAGAGTTTATTAAAACAGTGTTTTGAGATCTTTGTTTAAAAACAAACTTTGTTATTCAGACAAATCCTTAAAAGCTTTTTTTGATGATCTCACTCAAACCTGATAGATCCAGAAGAAGAGTATTGGTTTAAGAGAGGCATGAGTAAGCCAAGTCTTTCTCTTCTTTCAATTCCTCTGCTGTCAAATCCATCTTCTTCCTCGATACTTCATCGATCGGAAGCCCTAATCGCACACAAAAACTACATTAGTATGTGCACAAACTAGGGTTGGGCATTTAAACCGAACCAAACCGAATTTAGTTCAATTCGGCAACAATTTTAGTTCGGTTAATTCGGTTAACCAAATTTAGTTCGGGTAATCCGGTTCAATTCGGCAATTTTTTTTTATTTTAGTTCGGTTTTCGGTTTGGTTTGGCAACAGTTTTATTTTACACTATATTAACTGAACTGAACCGAACTAGATAAAATTAACCGAATAAACCAAAATTAACTGGAAAACCCGAAAATAAACAAAAAAACCCGAAAATTAGCCAAAATTTAACCGAAATTAAAATTGTCGAACCGAATAAACCGAACTATAAAACTGGAAAACCGAACCAAAGGCCGAACCGAACTAAACATTTATTCGGTTCAATTCGGCACAAAAAGAAAAAACCGAAAACAGAATAAAACGAACCGAAAAAACCGAAAAAACCAAATGCCCACCCTTAGCACAAACTAGAGACTTGGAAAGCTTTTGTATTTCGTTTTACCTTGGACAATAGACCACTCTCCATTGCGGCAAGTTACAGGGAAAGAGTAGATAAGTCCTGATGGTACATTGTACGAGCCATCAGAGTATACACCCATCGAAACGAATGTACCCTAACCAATGAAGCCAAAGAAAGAACTCATATTAAGAACAACAATCAATGGTTTACTTAAAGCCGCACTGCGAATAATGGTAAGAGTGTTGGTATGAACCTCTGGAGTTCCGAGGACCCAATCGCGGATATGGTCACAGGCAGAGCTAGCAGCGGAAAGTGCACTTGACAACTTCCTTGCCTTGATGATTGCAGCTCCACGTTGTTGAACTGTTGTGATAAACTCTCCATTTAAATACTCATCGTTTTTGACAAGTTCGCGGACTGGCTTTTCGCCAGACGAAGTTTGCACCTTAGCATGGTTTACATCTGGGTACTGTGTGGATGAGTGGTTTCCCCAGATGATCACGTTTTTAACATCGGACACTGGCACGTTCAACCTTTCAGAGATTTGACCCAAGGCCCTGTTGTGGTCAAGTCTTGTTAAACAAGTGATGTTCTTTTCAGGGATCGATGGTGCAAACTCCTTTAGGATCAATGCGTTGGTGTTTGCAGGGTTTGCAACAACAAGAACCTGAAAAAGAAAACAGGAGGGAATGTCTTGAGTAAGAGAGTCAGAAACTAAAACCTAAGTGAGAATACAAAGCATTTGATAACATTTTCAATAAACAACAAAATTGAAACCGATTTAAAGGCAATCAGATCCTATCACCTTACAGTTTGGAGCGGCATGCTTCTCCAAGGCTGCAGCTTGAGATTTGTAAATTGAGACATTCTTGGTCATCACATCCTTTCTCTCCATTCCTTCTTTCCTCGGGAAACCACCAACCATAACAGCAACGTTGACTCCAGTACATCCCTCAACGGCATCAGTTGTAGCAACAACACCTGATAACATACATCAAATGTTCATCATCTTTGCCACTTGAGAAAAACAACATATGGCATGGATTGCAAACGTTCACATTAGAGAAAAGCACAACTTCTGAAATCGTAACTACCTTTGAGAAGAGGGAAAGCAGCATCGACCAACTCCATCTTTACACCGTTAAGTGCTTCAGCAGCAGGAGGAATATCCAACATGTGGAGGATCACAGGCTGATCAGCACCAAGCATGATTCCTCTTGCAATCATAGGAACAAGAGCATATCCAATTTGTCCTGCGTAATCACAATAGTCAGCTACTCTAGTAGCAAGAAGAAGCTAACAATGGTTCTTAAAATATGTTTGCCAAAAAACAAAGTTAACTAAAACCGTTCACAATCCATAAAAGTTGACTTCAGCTTTGAGTAAAACGTCTATTTCTAAATCAAATCATTAGAAGCATGGCGCAAGATTATTCAAATTCAATCAAACGGAGAGACAAGAATACAAAGCATCAATACTATAAGATTCATGGATTCTTCGTCTTAGCGAAGATAGGATCCATTACATTTCATATACTCAGATCCAATTCAACCATCAGAAACGAAGCTAGAATCTACTATTAGTTCATCAAAAACATTCTGACGATAACCAAGCATAGATCTGAACTAGAGTAAGCAAGAGCTTAACGATTCACTAGCCAGAGATCCGAGAAACGTAGACATACCTGCAGCACCGGTGACGAGCACACGAACTGGTTCCTTCGCCATCGGATCTAGATCGTAGATTATCGCCGGAAAAACTGAGCCGATTTGGTATTTTCGAGAAAGCGTAGCTCTCACTCTGGTTTTATCTATTATTAGTGGTGAAGATGGAGAAATCGTGCCACGTCATCTAATTTAACCATATTATCCACTAAAGTCTGAGATTACAAGATTTCAAATGGGCTTTTATATTTATTATGGGCCTTAGAGAGAAAATAAGGCCCAAATGTTGACGCCGCTTAATAGTGATTAAACACTAGATAGATGACGATAAGGTGAGAAAAACGTCCACGACATTCTCCTCCGGTATGACGTCATCTTACGTCACCTTCTCAATTGTCACTGCGGCGATCAACGGCAATAACATTGTCGACGACGTTAACTTAGCCTTCAAGCTTCGCCGTGTGACTCCAACACCGAATGTTCGGCGTAGAACAAGCAGAATTTCAATTTTGGCGAAAGCGTCGACGAAGAATGCTATGGAGTATAGGAAACTAGGAGACTCTGATCTCAATATCAGTGAAATTGCTATGGGAACTGTAAGATGAATCTCCTTATCGCCTTCGATTTTCTACCGATTAATGTTAGTTCCTTCGTGTAATCATGTTTTGTGGTTTCTAATTATGAGATCTTTTTCAGATGACGTTTGGGGAGCAAAATACTGAGAAAGAATCTCATGAGATTCTGAGTTATGCATTTGAACATGGAATTAACTGTATAGATACTGCTGAAGCTGTGAGTTTCTAATTTATTCTTATTCTGTTCATCATTGTCTCTATGCTGAATATGAAATGAAACTGTTTGAATCTTCTCTTCTTAGTGTTTTGATATATTGATTGTTTTGGTAAGAATTTTGAGAATGAGAACTGTTGTTTTCAACTCTTTGGCATTTGAGAATTGTTCTAGTTACTCATGTGGTAGATCTATTTTAATAAATTCTCAATTCATTTATTGATTTTTTGTTCTCAGTATCCTGTTCCGATGAAGAAGGAGACACAAGGTAAAACAGATCTTTATATCAGTAGCTGGTTGAAGTCTCAAAGCCGTGACAAGGTATTACCACTTATCATGCTTTTGGATGCATATCTTTGTTGGCTAGTTGCTTTGTTTGTAGATTGTATTGATAGATAAGGAACTAATCTTTGAAGTTATCATTGTATTTGTCAATGTTTTGTTTATGTTTTTGTGTGTGTACAGATTGTTTTGGCAACTAAAGTATGTGGATACTCAGAAAGAACAGCATACTTACGGAACAATGCCAAGGTTCTGCGTGTAGATGCTGCTAATATCAAAGAAAGTGTCGAAAATAGTCTTAAACGTCTTGGAACTGACTACATTGATTTGCTTCAAATACACTGGTAACTTCAGCTTATTTCATATGCTACTACCTCTTGTGCAGAATCATGACTCTGATGGGTTTTTCTTCAGTTCAGGCCAGATCGGCATGTAGCACTCTTTGGTGATAGTTACTACGATCCATCGAAATGGAGAGATAGTGTGCCATTTGTCGAACAGCTAAGAGCCTTCCAAGATCTCATAGATGAAGGAAAGGTAATTAATGTGGCTTAAAAACAAAAAATCAAACTCAATATACTGTAAATCTTGAAGTATCCAATCCAATTCTGTAACAGATTCGCTACATTGGTGTCTCAAATGAAACTTCATATGGAGTAATGGAATTTGTTTACACAGCAAAACTTGAAGGACTACCAAAGATAGTTAGCATCCAAAATAGTTACAGCTTGCTAGCTCGAACCCGATTTGAAGGTAGTCTCTCTAAAAACATATAAACATGATGACTTTATGAACATTTCCTTACTGATTCTACTGTTCTTACAGTTGATCTAGTAGAAGTATGCCACCCAAAAAACTACAATATTGGTTTGCTTGCTTATTCCCCTCTTGGAGGCGGCACGTTGTCCGGAAAATACTTAGTCACAGACTCAGAAGCTACGAAAAATGCAAGGCTGAATCTTTTCCCAGGATTCATGGAACGTTACAAAGGATCCTTAGCTAAGGTTTGATCTTTGATCTAACTCTATACTTAAGAGACTTTATAGTTATAGAAGTTTATTGAGGTAAATTTTTGTTCGTTTTTTCGAGAAAATAGTATTTTAAGCTTCAAAATATACTCCTATATTTTATAATGACTGTTTTAGATTTTAAATTTGTTTTTTAAAGATAGATGTTTTAGGTTTTCAATGTAATTTTAATTACAATTTGTAAATTTCAAAACACTTTTAATGAGAAAATTTAAATTTATTAGAATACTATTGGTCTAAAATTATAGAAAATTATTTAATTTTAAAATTAATATATTCTGTTTTTTATAATGGATGTTTTAGATTAAATTTTTTTATTTAAAATAATAGATGTTTTAGATTTTCAATGTAATTTTAATTACAAAATGTATATTTCAACACTTTTAATGAGAAAACTTAAATTTACTAGAATACTATTGTTTTAAACATGTAGAAAATTATTTAATTCTAAAATTAATGTATTTATAATCAATAGTTATTGTGTTCTTAATATGTGTGAAAACTCTAATAAAATCTATTAATTAGAAACAAAGAGAGTAACTTTTTAATACTTTAAACATTATGATATTAGGAAGCAACAATACAATACATTGAGGTGGGGAAGAAGCATGGTTTAACTCCGGTAGAGTTAGCTCTCGGGTTTGTACGTGACCGGCCGTTTGTGACGAGTACGATAATCGGAGCCACATCGGTAGAACAACTTAAAGAAGATATTGATGCTTTTTTTATGACGGAGCGGCCGTTTTCACCGGAAGTTATGGCTGATATTGAAACTGTCTTCAAAAGGTACAAAGACCCTTCTTTGGTTTGAGAAAAGATAACTCTTTATGACTTTGTGTGACTATGTAAATCGTATGTTCATTTATTTGTGACCAAACTACTTGGGAAACTAAAGAAAAATACGAGGAATATAACAGTCAAAGCATTAAAGAATAACATTTGATGTCAAAAAAATAAATAACATTTACAAAATTTAAGTTGATTTTTGGATGTATTGGTAAATTTACGTGGAAGCAGTTTATGGATTACTTCATTGTTTAAACCTAATTTATACTACAAGTTTGAATGAATCATCGATATTTTATGACTGGCTGTTCGGTTAACCATTCGATTATTTTAGAAAATATGGTTTCAGTCGGATCGAATATCTATTGGTTCGGTTCGATTCGGTTAGTAACTTATTAATAACTGAAAATAAAACCGAGTAGAAAAAAAATAACCGATTACAAAACGAAAATAACTGATTAAAAGTCGAATAACCAAGAAAAATAAAAAATCTATAACTTAAAAACATCAAATATTCAAGTCATAATAGCAAAAACAACTAGAAGTCCAAGCTAAATTCAGACATACTAATCTATAAAAAAAAAACAGCATTCATTCATACCAAAGCATTTCATTCATATTAATGTTATATATTTATATATTTTCGGGTATTTGGTTATTCACTTGTTATCGATAATAACCGAAATCAGTGGATAGTACAATTAAAATCCAATCAGTTATTTTTTTGTTTGGTTACAGTCAGTTATTCGGTTAGCGATTTTTGCGGAGAACTACGATAATCACTTCATTAATTACTAGTAACCGACATATTGAATAAAAACGTGTTCACGTATTTTACGTATACCGTGTAAATTGACATTTCTCCATGTGGGTCGTTGTTTCATATATTATGCGAAGTGACTTTTATTAAATGGTTATCACAAAAATAATTAATATATAAATAAAAAGATTTACAGCAAGTCGACAATGTGGACACAGAGAGAGACCTTTTGAGCTTTACAACGAAGTCACACACTCTACTTATTGCTCAGAAATAGTCCTGAGATCTGAATCTATAAAGTTTTTATGTTTTTTTTTTCTATTACTAATATTTTATAATTCTTCAATTCATATGCAAATAATACTTCAACTCACTCCCATTCTTGGATCAATTGTTACCACTGAACGACGACGACTCTTCTTGAAACAGTGAGTTTTCTATTTTTATTTTTCTGAGATTTTGTCAATATTCATCTCATCTCTCTCTGTATTTGAGAGTTTCAGATTTTAATCCATGAGAGCTTGTTTCATTTTTCCCGAATAAATGTGAGACTTTTATAAATAAATAAATATAAAAGTCTTTGCTTATTTATAACTGCATTCACCGTTACGGTCCATTAAAATTTGAAAGAGTTTAGGAACTAATCAGCATGATCCATATGTGTGAAAGTAAAATTTGATTCTTCTTTATAATTGTTTTGACCGTAAACACATTTAAATCTGACTGTATTTGACGGTCAAAGAAGTTATAAGCAAAGACTTTTAAATGTGGGTATGCAAATTTAAATTTGAAAGATTAGAAAAGTAATCGGCACGGTCTATATGTTTGTGTTCTTATTTTCAAATTAGCTATATGGGTGGGCACTAATAAGCCGTTCTGGCGCTCCTGAATCTATTAGTTTTGAAAGATTTAATTTTTGGTTGTGAAACAAAACTTGTCGGTGACCATTTTTTTATTTTTCTTTGCAATGTTCATAGGTTTATAATACTAACATAGTTAGTTAAGTTTCCTCTTAACTTTAAGTCAATGTTTAAGTGTGGTTTCTGACCAAATAAACACAGATCTAGATCCAGATAACTTTGAATTTATGACATTAGTGTGTTACTGTTTAATGCTTGTGACTATCTACCAAACTTTCTACTATTAAATTATCTCTAAGACGTTTATAGTGTTAAAACTTATTTTGTTTATGATTGTTCTCTTCTTGATTTATGCAGAAGACAGGAAAGCTCTTAAAGACTCTATTTTGATTAGTGGGTTTGAGAGAAAATTGGGTTTTTAGATAATGAGAGGAAGATCTGATGGAACCCAAAAGAAGAAGCTTATTACTTCATTCTGTGTATTAGCTTTATTCATATGTTTCCTTTATATACATTATGGTTCCTCTAGCAAAAGTGGATCATCATCATCAGCATTAGAATATGGAAGATCATTGAGAAAACTCGGATCATCTTATTTGGGTCAAGATGATGATAATGGTAGTGATACAAAACAAGAAGAATCTGTAACCAATGAAGAAGAAGATACTCTTGATGTAGCCAAAAGTTTCCCTGTAAGTAGTTTGTTTTATATCTCAAAGTTTGGAATTTTTATGTGATAAGAACAATATATATTAGGGGTGGGCATTCGGTTTTTTCGGTTCAGTTTTTTTCGGGTTTTTTTTTTTTGCAGAATTGAACCGAGCAAAGTTCGGTTCGGCACTCGGTTTGTTCAGTTCGGTTTTTTATTTTTGAAATTCGGTTTTGTTGGTTCAAAAATCTTAATTTCGGTTAATTTTTGGTTTATTTTCAGTTTGTTTTCGGTTTGTTCGGTTAAATTTAGCAAGTTTAGTTCGGGTCGGTTCAGCTAATTTAGTAAAAAAAAAAATTTGTTGCCGAACCGAACTGAAAATTGAACTAAAATTAAAAAAACTCGCTGAATTGAACTGAATAAACCGAACCGAATTAACTAAACTAAATTCGGTTCGGTTCGATTTATTCGGTTCGGTTTAAATGCCCAGCCCTAAACCGAATTCTATTCGATATATATATATATATATATATATAAAGAGAGAGAACTATTTGAAGTAAATACCCTGAAATCTAGAGTTTTTTTATTGAAATATATGTTAAATATTACAATTCTGATGTTTATGTCACATTATAACATGGCCAACATCAATTTTTAGCCAATTCTATTTGGACCTTTCGATATTATTTTATGTCACATTATAACATGTTATTGTAAGCTAACATATGGTATATGTTTTCAAGGTTTGTGATGATCGGTATTCGGAAATCATCCCTTGTTTAGATAGAAATTTCATCTATCAAATGAGATTGAAGCTTGATTTATCTTTAATGGAACATTATGAAAGACATTGTCCTTCTTCAGAAAGAAAGTTTAATTGTTTAATTCCTCCTCCATCTGGCTACAAGGTGCTAAATTTGATATTTTTATGCTTTGAATTTTTTGGTTTATGTGGTACCTTTTCTTAATTGTTTTGGTTTGGTTTGGTTTTTAAGGTTCCTATTAAGTGGCCTAAGAGTAGAGATGAAGTGTGGAAAGCAAATATACCTCATACTCATCTTGCAAAAGAGAAATCTGATCAGAATTGGATGGTTGTTAAAGGTGAAAAAATTGAGTTTCCAGGTGGTGGAACTCATTTTCATTATGGAGCTGATAAATACATTGCATCTATAGCAAATGTAAGCTTCTTTTACCTGAATAACTTAGGTCTTGTTTGTTTGGGTTTAACTAGCGACAACGATTAAATTATTGTTTGTTCGGAAATCGTTACGACTAAAACCAGCGACAACGAATTAAATTTTTGATAACTAGTTTTTTCAGCGCCAAATGAAAAATGATTGCCAAGCAAAAACCGGTTATAAAATAACTAAAAAGATAAAAGAAAACTATAATAGTTTAATTTTTTTTTTTGAAAAAGTGAAAATTAAACTAGATAATATTAGTTGACAAGAAAGAAAAACTAAATAATATTAAAATAACATATTAATATAGTTAGATTTGATTGTATTAAGTAAGTTAAGAAGATTGTAAATATATATATATATATATAAATTAATTAATTGTAAGTTAAGAAGATTGTAAATAAATATATATATATATAAATTAATTAATTGTTTATAATTAAATATTATTATATATAATATCGATACATAATTTAAATATTTTCTCTACAAATATTTGTTCTTATAATTTTTTTAATTTAAAATAAAAAATAGCTACTAGTAGCTCCGACAGTCAAATGAAGTCGCCTCGATTGAGAAACGAACAACATTACATGTCACTAATCGTTTTTGTTGGTCGCTGACCGTCACTGGTCGTTGTCGCTAGCCATTGTCAAAATAACATGGCTTAATCTTTTCTCTAAATAAGTTGTTTCTAATAATATATTTGAACTTGCAGATGCTTAACTTTTCAAATGATGTATTAAACGATGAAGGAAGATTAAGAACAGTTCTTGATGTTGGATGTGGAGTTGCAAGTTTTGGAGCATACCTTCTATCATCTAATATAATCGCAATGTCATTAGCACCTAACGATGTTCATCAAAACCAAATCCAATTTGCATTAGAAAGAGGAATCCCTGCTTATCTTGGTGTTTTAGGTACTAAAAGACTTCCATATCCAAGTAGATCATTCGAATTAGCACATTGTTCTCGATGTCGAATCGATTGGATTCAAAGAGATGGTATCCTTCTACTCGAGCTAGATCGAGTACTAAGACCGGGAGGCTATTTCGCTTATTCATCACCTGAAGCTTATGCACAAGATGAAGATAGTTTAAGAATATGGAAGAAGATGAGTGGTCTTGTTGAAAGAATGTGTTGGAGAATTGCTGTTAAAAGAAACCAAACTGTTGTTTGGCAAAAACCATTGAGTAATGATTGTTATTTAAACCGAGAGCCCGGGATACAGCCTCCTCTTTGTCGTTCGGATACCGATCCTGATGAGGTTTCTGGTGTGTTAATGGAAGCATGCATCACTCCTTACTCCAAACGTAAGTAGTGGCAGATCTAGAAATTATTTTTATTGGAGTCACAATAAAAAAGTTAAATATAAAAACAAGAAGATATAGTGATTAGTGAAAATATATATAAATTAATGGGATCATTTGAAAGTTTTAACACATATTTATTGGGACCAAACCCTAATTTTTACCAAATATTTCACCAAATTTAATCAAATGTATACTGAAAATTATGAAATTGTTAATTTTAATTGGTATCAACTGAACCCAATTCCCCTTCACTACATCCGCCACTGAACGTAAGTGTGTTTGGATTTTGATTCGGTTTTTGGTTTAGTTTTTGTGTGTTTTAGAGTCTTGTTGATTTGTTTTGGTTTGTTTTTGGTAGATGATCATGAAACTAAAGGAAGTGGATTAGCTCCTTGGCCAGCTAGATTGACTTCTCCTCCTCCTCGTCTTGCGGATTTTGGTTATACAACTGGTATGTTTGAGAAGGATACGGTACTTTAAAACCGCAATCTTGATCTTAATTAGCTGTTTTTGTTTTAGGTTTGGCCGTTCTAGTAATTGGTATGATTTTTGGGTAGTTTGGATATAGGAATTTAAGATCGATTAGAATACCTTTTTGGTTTGGAATGAGTTCGGATCTAGTTATTCGGTTAATAGATTTTGATATCCACACGGCCACGGGTATTCGTTTATTTTGTTCTGGTATTCATTTGGGTATTTTGGTGTTCGATTTTTGACCAAAAATCCTTGACAAAAAATGTTTTAACCTAATATTGTACAATTTTTATATTTAGTAAAAATATTATTTATTTTGATGAAATTCGGTTAGTTCGATTCGGGTTCATTTCTGGTTATTCCAATAATAGATTTTGATATGCATTTGGTTAATTTCATTATTTGGTTTTGAGTTCGAAACCAAATATTTTGGTTCGGTTCGGTTTCTTAGGTATCGGTTATTTTGCCTACCCTATATTTCTTCCATGGATTACTTAAAAAGAATATTGTTTTGTTTATGTTTATATTTTACAGGAACTTTGGAGACAACAAGTTGATAGTTACTGGAACTTAATGTCATCAAAAATAAAATCAAACACAGTGAGAAACATAATGGACATGAAAGCAAACATGGGTTCTTTTGCAGCTGCTCTTAAAGACAAAGATGTTTGGGTTATGAATGTAGTCTCTTCAGATGGTTCCAACACTTTAAAACTGATCTATGACCGTGGTTTAATCGGGACAAATCATGACTGGTACATACTTAAATCCCAACACTAGAAGATTAAATTTTGTTCTTTACATTTATATTAGTCGGAAATGAGTCGGAAATTGATTTCGATTAATGGATAGTCTGAGTTTTATGGTTCGACGCAACCATATAGACTAATTTCCGACTACCTATGAAAACAGTTTCGACTAATCTTTAGTTACTTATTAAAAAAATTCTGATCAATATTTGTTCTTACCATTATATTAGTCGGAAATTAGTCGGAAAACTGGTGTTAATATTGAATTGTCCGAGTTTTTTGGTCAGACACAACCATTAGTCGGAAAATTTCATTTAATTTCTTATTATCTATAAAAAAATTTGGACTAATTTTTTACCTATAAAAAAAGTTCCGACCAATTTTCGTATTTTTTGAAAATATTTCCGACTAATTTATAGATTACTCGGAAATTTACCAATTAATTTTCGACTATGTTAGGAAAAAAATTCACCAAAATTTTGATCAAAATTATAGAACAATAAAAAGAAATATATATATATATATATTAAAAAAATTGAACTAACCCAAATCAAAGTAAATTATTCACAGTATTCAAATAAAAATGTACAAAAATTTAAATTAAAAAAAAAAACAAATTAAATGGGTTAAAGAAAATGAAGTAAAACTAAATGTTTGTATTAATATTCAAATTATGAATTAAAATCATTGACATTTTCCTCCCATTTGGTTGAATATAGGTGTGAGGCTTTCTCTACATATCCAAGAACATACGATCTCTTACACGCATGGACAGTTTTTTCAGACATTAGCACTAAAAGTTGCAGTGTGGAAGATCTATTAATTGAGATGGATCGGATTCTTAGACCTACTGGATTCATTATTATTAGAGATACGCAAAGCATTGTTGAATCAATCAAGAAGTATATGAAGGCTTTACATTGGGAGATTGTAGTATCAGAGAATGTAAGTACAAGTTTAGAGCTTGATCAAGACAATGAAGATGATGAGAACAATGTTGTGTTCATTGTCCAGAAGAAACTGTGGCTCACTAGTGAGAGTGTTAGGGACATTGAATAAGCAAATCAAAAGCAGAAGAAAAAAATAATGAAAAGAATAGAAATTGTTTTATTTTCACAAGTTTTTATATAGTATTTATTTTGATTTTTGTAGTCGATTTGTATCTCATAAGCATCTTATTATATAAATCGGAAAGCGTTTCACGTGAGTGCGACAAATAAATAAAATTATAAATAAAAAATCTTGACATGTGTGATTGTTAACTAAGATAAAAAGCAAGAGAGAGAGAGAGAGAATAATTCAGCTTAATGTACCCAAAGCCGATCGATATTAAAGACAACAATATAAAATGAAAAAACATGGGTCAGTTCTTAAAATAAAATTTTGAAAATGGCCGGTTCATATAGAAAATTTTGAAAATATAAAATAGATCGCAAGCTCGTGCTTCATCTGTTTGGCTTCAGGATCGGTTCTTAATGTAGCTACGTTGATATTGCTAAGTAAAATTATTATATTCGATAGTAAGATATTAATTTTATTTATTCATTAATTTTCTTGATAAAGAGAAAGAAAAAAAATATGATTTTCTTGAATCTTGATAGTAAGAAATTAGGTTTGTTATCACCTATTAAAAAAAGGTTTATTAAAAAAGCATTATTATATTTTTGTTGTAATTGATGTTGTTGTTGTTTTGTTCTATTCTCTCGACCCGCAAAAGCCTCTCGTCTTCTACTACGTTAATATTAAAAGAAATCTATTTATAACATATACATAAACAGTAACAAAAAAAACTCTTTGAATATGTTTACCAAGAATTTTTTCTGAAACCTAATCTCTCTGTTTCTTTTAAAACAAAAATCTATTAACAATGCGATAAAGGTTTGAATTTTTGTTTATCTAATCCAAACTTTTTTAAAAATGTGTTTTTTATAACAAAACATCTTCTGATATGTTAAGATTCTCTTAAATGGCAGAAACATTGACTCGTTATTTTATTGTTTGCTACACAAGTTAGGGTTTGTTAACGTTTAATATCGTCGCAGGCTAATCGGAAAACTTTTCTCAAGAGATGACAACAAGCGTGAGAGGCCTTTTCAAAGGCCTTCGCTACATTACTCAGATTTTCGGTACGTCTCTTATCAATTCACGAAAAAAAAAAAATTGCAATTTTCTTGTAACACAAGTCACATTTTTGTATGTTATAAAAACCTAACTTGCAGATGAAGATAAAGACCATGATATGCAGATTGGGTTTCCTACTGATGTAAAGCATATTGCTCACATTGGATCCGATGGTCCTGTAGCCAGTGCACCGAGCTGGGTATGGATTTACACATTTCACCTTATATA
>OVAV01001321.1:0-13723 GCA_900406375.1 Iberis amara
TAAACTTATCCCGTGCATAGCACGGGACATCATCTAGTTTTGTATGATTACAATTCTGAAATCAAAAGCATTAATTATTATAATTGGGGTTTGCCTCTTGGGAAAAAAATATATATGATAAGAGACAAGATCGAAAGCACCGTTAAATTAAAGCTTGTACTGACCAACAACTAAACAACAGAATATGACTTTACAACTGAACAGCCGTGCGGTATAGTTAGTGGGTTGCAAATTGCAATAGCATAAGAATGCAGAATTTACTAGTTTCAATTTTTTTTCCTCAGATAACAAAATTACAATGAAGTGGCGAATAATATATGTAAACAAGGGGGAAACCACATTTACAATAAATCTGTCCAAAAAAGTTGTGCTTCCCCTGTTGGTGGATGAAGTCAAACATATAATCTCAAAATTAGGTAAAATTGAAAAAATCTATGTTTGGAGACGCTTTTGATAATATCTCGAGCAACGAAACTTGCTTTTTAAAAAGTTGTAAATAAGTTTAAAATTTTAATTACTGTTAATTTATATTTATATATTTGTTCGTTTATCCTAATCTATATTGTGACACATTAGCTTCTATAAAATCTCTTATTTTTTCATGAAAATAATGAGAACAAAAATATTTTAATGGTATTTTTGGAAGAATTAGGAGTGTGATATTTTTGGAATATGAACTTTTTGTGGTTTTTCATGGAATTCCTATATATTATTATAATTGTATCTCATATATATATATATATGTATATATATATTTTGTCAACTTTTTTTCATTTATATGAATTCCTCTATATATATTTTTTTTCTTTCAATTCTGGTCAATTGTATATTTTCACTTCAATTAGATGAGCTTGCCATTTCGACTTAAACATTATGCATTGTTTGGATAATCATCAAATTAAAAGAAATGTTTTAAATCCCATAAAAAGGATTGTATACGTCATTTTTTTACTTGGTTTGCGAAGTTACGTAAAACATCCATATTCATATATATATATAAAGGCTTTTAGAAATTTTGTCAGCAGCGAAAAGTTTTCTCTCCTTCATGTTTCCTCATCTCTATCTAACATTGGAAATTGTCATTTCGACCACATCTTATGAACAATATATAATAACCAATAAAAACTCAAGATGTACGTTTTTTTAGGAAATATAAATATGATATATGTCCAATAGAAAAAAAAAAAAACAGAAACGTTCTAGATGTATCTTTTTACAATCAATGATATTTATCTACATGTATTTTTGTTCTTTATGGACTGACACAAAACATTTCATATTAGCGGCCTTCAATTTATGTCACAGAGTGCCAACTGGTGTAAGAATAGTATTAAGAACAAGTGACCAACACTTCAATATCTACCAAAGAGCTAACAATATTTTTAATTAAAAGAGAGTAATAATTGAAAGAAAATGACAAAACCTTACATATTTGATATATGCAAACATATGTATAATTACCAGATAAATGACTATAAATGTTCAAATTCAAATTGGAAAAATTCCCAAAAAATACACGAACTATTTTTAATAATTGTTTAATACACCAACTATCAGAAATTAGTCTTTTAATACAAAACTTTCAAATTTTGTTGACTTTGGACGTCACAGTTAACGGACGTTAGCCATAATTATCCAACTTTTTTCAGTTGTCAAATAATACATTAATTATTAAAATTTTCCATTTTAATAGATATTTAATACACCAACTCTATTTAATGTAGCAAAATAGCATTTAAAAGAAGTAATTTTTACTTAATACACTTATATAATTCATAGCGCACTGCAATGTGAAATTTTATCGAGCAACTTTTTAGTTTTGGTGACGTATTATGTAGGGTTTATTATAAAACCTAACTTGTATATTGATTAACCATCGATCAATAAATATATATATATATATATATATATACAAGGATCTAAGAGATGGAAAGTATAGAAACTCCTATAGGCAATACTAATATATGTAAATATCCTAAAATATATTACAAGATCCTCTTGTCAATAGTCAATACTCCCCCTCACGTTGGAGCATGGAGATTCGATATGCCCAATTTGGAAAGAAAATATTCGAACTGGTGTTGGAGAAGAACTTTAGTGAGAAGATCAGCAAGCTGTAGAGTAGTATTAACATGTTGGATGACAATGATACCATCCTTGACCGCATCATGAACAGAATGACAGTCAGCTTTGATATCCTTCGTACGTTCATGGAAGACGGGATTCACGGCTATGTAAATCACAACTTTACTGTCACATAAAAGTCGAGCTGGTGTAGAAACCGAGATCCCCATTTCGATAAGAAGTTTGCGCAACCATTTCAACTTGCGGAGAGCAGCCGCCATTGCACGATATTCTGCTTCTACCGAAGAATGAGAAACCATGCTTTGCTTCTTAGTCTTCCATGAAATGGGAGAACCACCAAGAAACATAGCATATGCCGTTAGAGAGCGCTGTGTCAATGGACATACGGTCCAATATGAGTTGCAATAAATCGTGAGTGAGAGATCCGGCGTAGATGAAAACATAATATCTTGACCCAATGTTCCCTTGAGATATCGAACAACCCGAAGTCCAGCTTCCCAATGATCTTCACGGGGTTCTTGCATAAACTGAGACAAAACATGAATGGCATAAGAGAGCTCGGGTCGAGTATTGGTCAAGTAAATCAAGAGACCCATCAACCGCCTATACTTAGTCGGATCCTTTAGTTAAGCACTCTCAGAAAGGGCCAACTTGTCATTCGGCTCCAAAGGTGTCTTAGCTGGCCGTGTTCTCGATAAACCACACTCGGTGACAATGTTAGAGGCATATTTTTGTTGAAAAAGAAAGATACTATCAGGCCCGCGACTCACTTCAATACCGAGAAAGTATCTGAGCTTACCCAAATCTTTCATGAAGAAACACTTGCTAAAATACTCTTTAAACTTTAGCAAGAGACGATCATTATTGCCACAAAGAAGAAGATCATTGACATAAACAAGGACCCTTAACTCTGTATCGTCACATGGATAGGAGAATAATGAGTAGTCTTCGTAGGATTGCACAAAGACAAATCAAAGCAATGCTCAGACAACTTAGAGAACCAACATCTAGGAGCTTGTTTTAAACCATATAAAGACTTATGAAGACGACAAACCTTGTTGGGATAAGTATGAGGAAACCCAGGTGGAAGTGTCATATAAACTTCTTCTTGTAAATCATCGTGGAAAAAAGTATTGTGGACATCCATATGATGAATTGTCCATTGCTTGGCAGCCACAATCCGAAGCAACGTACGAACAGTAGACATCTAAATAACCGGCGCAAACATTTCATTATAATTATTGACAGCAACTTGACGATTATCTTGAATAACTAAGCGCGCCTTATATCTTTCAACAGAACCATCGGAGCGATGTTTGATGCGATAGACTTACTGACTACTTATCACACCTTTATTAGGAGGTAAGTCAACAAGACTCCATGTTTGATTACGCTCCAAAGCTTGTATCTCAGATACCATTGCTTCTTTCCAACGAGAATTAGCAACCGCTTCTTTAAAATGATTCGGTTCAATTGCAACTGTGAGAGCAACAAGAAAACTCCTATGTGCAGGAGCAAAGTGAGACAACGAATCATAATGAGACATCATATAGAGTATTGTACCTTTGTCCGTCGATGACTTAGGAACAGAAGACGAGAGATAAGCAATGGGTGCGACATTGGACGATACTGAGTTGGTAACATAATCATTCAAGAGAACTGGTTTTGATTTGTCACGCAAACCACGACCAAGAGGCTGCTCAACTGAAACAGATGCAGGCGGCTCAAGAGGTGAACTAGGCTCAACGGATGGCGGAGAGGCTTCAAAGACTAGTGAAGGCAATGTAGGAGAGTCCAAATAAGGAGCTGAATTCTCGGTTATATAGCTCCCCATGACGCTAGGAATCAACCAATCAGAATCATGTACAGGCTGATGTTGAACTAAAGGTGAACTAGACGACGAGTGAGCAAAGGGGAAAACATCTTCTGTGAACACAACATCACGGGAGTTAAAAAAACTTGTCCAGCTTAACATCATAAACTTTCCAACCTTTGATCCCAAACGGATAGCCGACAAAAACACATTGGCGACTCCGCTCAGCGAATTCATCTTTATCCCGAGGTAGATGGTGAATGTAACACGCAGAACCGAAGACCCGTAGATGGCATGGCTTGTGTCCATAAAGCTCTTTGTAAGAGGTTTTACATTGTAAAACCGATGAAGGTGTTCGGTTAATCAAATTGGTTGCAGTAAGAATTGCTTCTCTCAAAAAACGAATAGGCATAGACGCCTGAAACATAAGAGCACATGATATGTTGAGAATATGCATGTGTTTCCGTTCAACTCGTCCATTTTTCTGAGGAGTAGCTACACATGATGTCTGATGCACAATGCCTTGTTCTCGAAAATAAGTAGAAAGACACATAAACTTTGTGACGTTGTCACTACGAATTGTTTATACTGATTTGCTAAATTGCCGTTCTACATATCGCAGAAAGTTAGGGAGAACTTGATGCACTTCAGATTTTTCAAGTAATAGATAAGTCTGCTCTTGAAAAATCATCAACAATTGTCAAAAAATGTCTTGCACCACAAGATGATGAAACACGATAAAGCCGCCAGACATCAATATGAATAACCGAGAAAATACCACTAGCTTTATTTAGACTATCGGAAAAAACATCTCTTGTTTGTTTAGCTTTAAGACAAATGTCACAAGAAGAATCTGACTTTTTAGAAACACCAGAAATAAAATCTAAATGAGACAAAGCAGTACGATGGATGCCTAAAACGCTGATGCCACACCTTTGAAGTAGCAACCGAAGACGTTGCATAATCTTTCGGAGCATCCAATGTCTTAAGAAACTAGACCCCATTGCTCTCTCTACCGGTTCCAATCGGAGTCATCGAGGAAAGGTCATGTAAAACAGAACGATTGTGAGTAATCAAGGCACAATAACCAGTTTGTTTCAGAAACTTTAAAACTGAAATCAAATTACAATCGAGGGTCGGAACATAAAGTGTGTTAGGCAATAACAAGGTGTCATTCAAATTAAATGATCCCATGCTAATGGCGTATGTATGACTACCATAAGAAAAGGTATAGTATTGGTGAGAATGACCTGTGTCAAGGATAATACCATCGTAATTTGTCTTACTAGAAAGCTTATCAACGAAACCTAACTTTTCATGAATTATTTGTGTCAAAGTGTTCCATTTTTCAGCTGTAAGCTTTGGAAACGAGGACAAGTTGGAAGATGTGGTATGAGCAGAAGCCGAGTGTCGACCACCACGACCGATTTGTCCACGATTGCTGGAGCCACCTTGTCTTGGACGATCGTATTTCTTAGTAAACAACTCCGAGAAACCGATTATTTGCCAACACTCCTTCTTCTCATGGCATGTCCGACCAAAATGCCCAGACACGACATCCTTGGATCGCAGCAACGAGCTCTCCATAGGTCCATCACGACGAGCAACGAACCTAATCGCACTTTGTTGTTTCTCTTGAAGCCGACCAGCTTCTAAACATTGTTCTTCACGAACAATCTTAGAGTACATCTCGACGATGGATGGAAGCGGATCTTGTCCAATAATATTAGCACACACATTACTAAATCGAGATTCTTCAAACCCCATTATAAATTGATGAATCTTCTCTTCTTCTTTCTCCTTAGCTATCGAACTAGCAGCTCCACAAGAGCACACATGGACATGTTGATACACTAATAACTCTTCCCACAAGGAAGAAAGTTGTCCAAAATATTCCAACACATGTATACCTCCTTGCTGACACGCGGAGAGCTGAAACTTCAGCTGGTCAACTCTCACCTTATTACCCACTGAAAATCGAGCCTTTAAGTCGTTCCAGAGTTGTTGTGCATCCGTCATATATGTCACCGTGGAACGCACCTTTGGCTCAATCGATGTTCATAGCCAACCCACAATCATTGAGTTGATCGTTAACCAGTCATCATATTCGGCACTACCGTTCGCAGGTTTCTTAAGATTTCCATTAATGAAACTTGTTTTTCTCTTAGCTTGAATAGCATTGAACATCTCATACGACCATTCATTTTAATTTTCACCGGTAAGTTACACTGAGGAGATAACAGTTCCTGGATTATCCGATGCTGACAACGCATACGACGACACAACCACCGATTCATACGCCTTCCCCAGACCAGTTCTTCCACCTGATATAGATTAATTGTCTCCTCCTTCTTCCATTGAAACAGTCGGTATTCTTCAACTAGAAGCTACCGTAAAAACGATCGAAAAGAATAAAACTTTGAACTTTTGCGGAAGCGTATAGAGCAGTGGCTATGATACCAAGTAGGCTTTGATATAAAACATAATTTGTGTTATTCATTAACCATCTATCATTATATATATACAAGGATCTAAGATATGGAAAGTATAGAAACTCCTCTAGAATATAGGCAATACTAGAATATGTAAATATCCTAAAATATATTACAAAATCCTCTTGTCAATATATTACAATGTGATTTTTAATATTATGCGAGTAAAAATAATATGCAACAAATAAATTGTGGTGATGTACAAAACCATCAAATATATTAAGTTTTTTTATTATAAAAAGTCATATTAATAGGTGGTCGAGGATAGGATCCACATCTCCTATATATTAAAAGGGAAGACATTTTTTTATAAAACCCTTTAGTTTGCTAATTAATTACATGTATTGCCACATACACTATCTCCATATCCAAACACTCATTATGACTTTTTAATTTTTTTAAAACACTTTAAAACACTTATTACACTACATGTTTTTCTCAATGATTTTTTTTTCATTTAAATTAGGAAACTCATTTTTTATTTCATTTTAATTTACAAAATTTATTTTAAGTTTCTTCTCTATAAAAATATAGTATAAAAACTATAAATGTAATATATAAAATATAAACATTAAAAAAATAACTTAAACATTGTTTATATTTGAAATAATATAAACTAATAGATTTAAATTTGAAATATGTTTATAAAATTTAGATTATTAAAATTATATATATTAATTAATAAATCAATCTAACATATATTTTAATTACCTATATATATTATATATTTTAAGTTTATCAGTTTACAAAATAAATAATAGTATGTTTAGTACGTGTTATATTATAAAATTATATATTTTCTGTACTTTTACGTCGATATTTAAATATTTATATTTGTCGAAAATTTTCATAATCATTATATAAAAGTTTATATAATAATACTAAAATTTATTTACAATAACATAATTTTGAATTTATATTTTATAACATATTCCCTCGCATTGCGCAAGGCATCATCTAGTTTTAAAAATAAACGTGAAAGCATATATACGCATGTTGGGGCGAGCCAAAGTAACATTGGCATTTGCTTCTAAATTTTAAAAAGTTTTTTTTTAAATGTTTTCATTCTCCAACTTAAAAGAAAGCAAACCCAAAAATCCTTAAATCTAAAAATAGACTTGAAATGTAATTAAGGATCAACAAACCTGTTCTCAGACTCTAGAAATCCTAGTTGACAAAAAGCCTAATGTAGGACACACCAAGCACCGCCGGCGACAAAGCTGCGAACGCCGCCGGTACGCCACCACCGGAGGCCTGCCGGTAGAAACAAATATCGTGGAAACAAGACCTTCCACGATACCCACCGAGAACAGAGAATAGGATGAGGAGGAAAAAGAATAGAGGAATTCCGATAGACTTCCGGAGAGTGGGCTTAGTTTTTCGAATAAGAGGGAAGCTTCAAACCGCCTGCTCAGAGACAAGTCTCACCCACCTATGGTCGCATCCCCATGCAAACACCGTTGAAGCTCAACCAACCACTGAACCGAAAAGTTAGAAGCAGTCCGCCTTAAGGTCCCTTTTTCGAGTCTGGTCGACCGCCTTTTCGTGACACTGTGGCGCAGAACAAGCCCGAACACACCACCGCACGACTACTTCACTTCTCCCCTGCAAACAGAGGATTTGTTGAAAAAGAGGATTAAGAGGTTGCAAACCGTCAGGAGGAGGATGAACGGAGATCAGTTCTTTGGCCCTCGAGTCGTCGGCGAGTCCGAGGGTCGCGATGCGAAGCGCTGTTACTCGGCCGGCCGGAGTGAGCTCTCAGATTTCGTCTCTGTCGAAGTTCAAATATGAAAGATCAGAGAAGACTTTAGCGAGAGAAAAGATCGGAGAGAAAAAAAATGTTTTTAATTAAAAGTTAATATCTATGAATTATGTGTTCTCCAAACGATTTTGAGAAAATTATAATACATTTAATATTACGTATTAGTTTGTGAATCCTACAAATGTATAGTCCCATAAATTTCATAATTGACAATGTATGGGTAGGTCACGAATGGTGATTGCTAAAACTTTAAAATTAAATTTATGATCATACATGTCTCTTACTTGCTAAAATTTGATTTAAGTTATGCTCATAATTATTCGAACCCTGTTTTATTCGGTTTCATTTTATAAGATTTTTTTTTTGGCTAAAGGTACAATGATTTGAAAACTTGAAATGCTTTTCATATTTTCATTAAATAATAATATTTAATAAATGATAAAATTAACCAATAAAATAATGTTCTGTTGAATATGAAAAATTATAAATACTTCAATAATTATATATTTTGTATTGAAAACTAAAAATATCTAATAAAATGAAACAAGAAATGTTTACTAAAACATTCTATCTTTTTTTGTCACCACTAAAACATTCTATCTAATGAAAAGGAAGTATATTTTAATGTTAAGAATTTTTTTTATCATGCTTTTCTATTAATTTTAGTGTTAATTTTATACTTTCCTAAAAAGAAACCTGATATAAACACAAGCGTATATGTGGATGGAGTTAAAAAAACATTGTGGTTTATTAGTCTCTTTGTTTCTTCTACATTAAAAGTTCATGGGTTCTAACATTTGATAGGAAAATATTATTTTAAAAAATTCATAGTTAGTGACCGAATGATACTTATTATTTATGCGTTAATGGGTTTCAAACATGTTTTAGATGTTTAACATGATATATATATCACTATAAGAAAACATATAGATTTCTGACGGACGTATTGACGGATTACTGTCTGTTAGTACTTACTCACGACATATCAACGGCGTTTTGACGGCAATTGCCGTCAGTAATTACTGACGGACTATTGACGAATATCCGTCAGTAAATATGTCCGGTAAAAAGTAGCTATTTGAAGCCGTTGCCAACAGATATATTCAATATTACTGACGAACAAATACGTCAGTAATTCATCAGTAAAATGTTCTATAAAAATCAGAACTCACATTCTCCATTCACAAATATCACACACAATCTTAAAACAAAGTCTACTCCCTATTTTCAATCAAGGATAGATAGTGAAAGGATGAATGAAGACACAAAGCTTTTGAACGACGAATATGCATGTGGCGCTTGTGAATTCATGGAATTATCATGTTGACAACCTCGGGTACAAAGCAGTCGTAAATTAAACTGTCCATGCACTTTATGTCGGAATTCTCATAATATCAGGATAGATTTAGTATGGAATCACTTGTATTGCAATGGATTTATGCATGGGTATAAGATTTGGTAATTACATGGAGAAAGACCTGATGATGTTGGTTGTAGTAGCGCTAGCGAACCATTGGCCGATAGGACAGATAAACCTAGAACAAAATTAAATTTTGGGGATGGTAAGGTTCAAATGGTTAATGATGTTTATAGAGAAACTATAGAGATGGCGCATGTTTTGTATGAATAACCTAATTTAGAAGCACAACAATGTTTTGGTATGTTAGATGCAGCAAATAAGCCATTATATAGAGGATGTAGAGATGGTCATTCTCCTTTATCATCTGCAAATAGGTTGATAGGGATAAAGACAAAGTATAATTTGGTTGAGGATTGTGTTGAAGCAATAGCTAAGTTTGTAAGGGATGTCTTGCCAGAGGATAACACTGCTCCAGGTTCATATTACGAGATACAAAAACTTGTTTCGGGGCTTGGATTGTCGTATCAGATTATAGACGTGTGCATTGACAACTGTATGATCTATCGGAGACGCGATGAAAACCGGACAAATTTTTGATACTGTCGCAAACCAAGGTATAAAGATACATGCGGTAGAATTACAGTGCCTTACTAGAGGATGTGGTATTTGCCATTAACAAATAAGTTGAAGAGGTCGTATCAGTCTCAGAGAACAGCTGCAGGAATGTGATGGCATGCTGAGCATAGATTTGATGAAGAGATTACACATCCTTCTTATGCAGAAGCCTGGCGTCATTTTCAGTCTACATATCCGGATTTTGTATTGGTGTCGAAACCCCTTCAGCAGGATTTCTCCTTAGCTAGTATCACCATCAAAGTTGACCCAACATGCAATGAGCACGAAGAGACTGGCTGAGAGAGTCACCTACCTGAGTATATTAAAAGGACAACTGAATACCCAATGCGTAGTCGAACTGAGATGGATATAGGCGCAGCCCGAGCACGTGAAGACCTGGTCCAAGCGGTATCGGATTCTTAGGGATATGCCAAAAGGATAGGAGAACCGAAGTGGAACTAACCGAGAAGATCGGAAAAAAATGGCGAGAAGTTAGGAAGCCCGAGCTGAATTGGAGTATTATAAAAGGAAGAAGAAAGAGAAGGAGAATGATCTTTTTGGCCAATTTTCTAACTGTGTTCGTATAATCATTTTAGCTAGAACCCTAAGTGTATTCATCTCAATTCAAATCAATAAAATCATTTCTACATCAATTTGTGTTGTGTATTTTTTCTTTATTAAACAAGAATCACCGAACTCCTCAAAAGGTTTAAATTAATAAATTTATCTTGTGGATTCTAACGTCCACATTTTGCGGTTGAGAAAAGAAACATTTATCTCGGTTTAAGTACAAATGGTTCAGCCCTTTCGGGAAGTATGGTAGACAATATTCTTTATGGCCAGTCATCGTGACACCTTACAACTTGCCGCCATCTTTGTGTATGAGACGAGAGTTTCTATTTCTATTTGTTCTTGTATCTGGCCCAGATCATCCGAGACGAGCGTTTGATGTTTTTTTTGCAACCTTTGATATATGAGTTGAAGAAATTATAGAAGTATGGGGAGAAGGTGTATGATGTGTCGCTACAATAAAATTTTAAGATGTGTGCGGTTCTTGTGTGGACTATAAGCGATTTCCTACATATGGTATATTATATGGATGGACAACACACGGGAAACTAGCATATCCATATTGTAACGATAACACCAATGCATTCCAACTAAAGAATATAAGAAAAACATGTTGGCTTGATTGTCATCGAAATTTTTTGCCCACGAGTCATCAATATCGTCGATCTACTACGTTATCACAAAGAAGAGATGTGCTGAATGTCCACAGCCTGAATTAGAAGGCACAAATCTATTAACCCAAATGAGAGATTTTGGTGTTGAAAAGACCGTTGATGCTAATGTTGGTGGGTATGGGCACGTAAATGTTGACTTTGCAGGAGAACATCATAATTGGCACAAGAAAAGCATATTATGGGATTTGCCTTATCGGGAAACCATTTGTTGAGACATAAATGTGATGCATTTTGAGAAGAACTTCTTTGACAACATAATGAACACTGTTCTCAACGTCCAAGGGAAGACCAAAGAAAATTTGAAGTCTAGATTAGACTTGCCAGACATTTGTTCTCGACCTGAGCTTCACCTCACGGAAGATGGAATGTGTCCAATTCCAACGTTTAGATTACCTAATGATGCAAATGATGAGTTCTTGGACTGGATTATTTATAGGGTCAAATTCTCAGATGGATATGCATCTAATCTGAGGACTTGTGTTGATATCGGAGAAGGCAAGTTCATTGGAATGAAGAGTCATGATTGTCATGTAGTGATGCAACGCCTTCTCCCATTTGCATTTACGCATCTCCTTCCAAAAGATGTCGACGAAGCCATTGTAATTATCGAATACTTATATGGTTTTTTTCATTTATAGCGGTTGGGGCTTTCTTCCGTGACATTAGCCGAAGGACACTTACCGTTGACGGTATTGCCACTTTATAGGATAATATACCGATGCTCCTTTGCAACTTGGAGAAGATTTTCCCACCGTCATTCTTCGATGTTATGGAACACCTATCGATTCACCTTCCTCGTGAAGCATCACTAGGTGGACTGGTTCGGTATCGGTGGATGTATCCCTTTGATAAGTACATGTTCCATTTGAAGAAGAAGGTCAAAAATCTTGCCAAAGTTTAGGGTTCTATTGTCGCACAGAGCATCAATGAAGATGCTGCAAATTTTGCAGATTATTATTTTCCAAGAGATGTCCGGACAAAGATCCGTAGAACAACTCGACATGATGATGGTAGTCAAAATGCTATGTTTCCTGTTTATGTCCCAAGCGTGTTTCAGCAAATTGGACGATTTAGCGGAAAAGATAAGACTCACCGGCTTACACAACAGTATTGGAAACATTTACATATGTATATCCTCCAATATTGTAAACATATAAACATTAATTTTACGAAGTTTTAATTATATATAGGTTATATAACTTGTACATCTTAAAACTATGTAGGATATACATGGCATTTATTCGCGATTACTTCCGGGATAATCTGAAGACGAATTACAACTTCATAAGCAAATTGATTTCCAAAACTGGCTACCACATTTTGTAAGTGTTTGATTTAATGTAATTAAATTTATATTTTTAATTTTTTTGGCATATTTCTAACGTATACATATACAAGTTAGAAGTGAAACATCCAATGGTCTAATATTTCCATCTTGGTTGCTTAAACTCGTGAATGGGCCGAACAACAATGCTACGTCCTATCCAAGGTATTGCACGAGAGGATTCGCCTTCAAGGTTCACGAATCAGATAGCGGAAGGACGACTTTGGACCATGGTATATTGTCCAATTCCGGAGATGTTGTGTACCATTGACTTCTTCGACAGATATTGGAGGTCCAATATCCAGGGATATTGAACTTGCGATGTGTTGTCTTAATGTGTGATTGGTATGATCCAACTGATGGTAGGGGTGTCAAAGTAGACAAATTTGTGGTCACAAAGAATACTAGAAACATACGATCCCTTCATTCTCGCTTCACAAGCGGATTAGGTATAATTTTTTCTTAAAATGTGTTATATCATCAATAACATATTTATAAACTTATCAACTTATATGAAGGTATATTACATTAAGTACCCACACATAAGCCGGCAGAACGATCCTTGGATAACGGTCACGCAAGTAAATCCTAGAATTATGATAGAAGGCGTTTCACATCATGACCCTCTACAGCCAATTGGGAATTGTTTACTATCTCTGATACAACCTTCTATGGATGTCAATCTTGTGGTCGATTTTACAGTGTTCGGTGATCTCAATGTTAGGTTACATAACGTAAACGATGCTTCGGTGATGAATTTGAAGAAAACACATATTCTTCACATCATATTATTCCTCTTCCTCTGAGTAGATCAGAAAATTTATTTTTATTATGGATATTATTTTCTTTTATATTTCTGGATTTTTTAATGTTAAGACAAGTTTTATGAGTTTACACAACAACTTATTTAAAATTATAAATATTAAATTTATAATTAAAAATTTTAAACTTTAACATGTTTATTTATAAACAAGTAAACATATAAAATTAAAAAAATTATAAAACTATGTAAACTGATAAACTAAAAG
>OVAV01001322.1:0-13703 GCA_900406375.1 Iberis amara
TGAGCGAAAGATGGCCGACCAAACCCGTCGAAGCTGGCGTACCTATCCTGTTCGATGAGTTAGACACTACTAGACTCGACATACCGTACGCCCACCCATTAGTCATCGACCTCATCCTTGGAGATTTTGAGATAGCCAGAGTTCTCGTAGACACGGGAAATTATGTAGATCTCATTTTCAAGGAGACCTTAGCNGATCTCATTTTCAAGGAGACCTTAGCAAAAATTGACATCAACATGGCTCAAATAGAAGGACCGCCCACCACGAGCGAGACCGCTATGACGCTTGGGATAATCAAGCTGCTCATGCACGTAGAAGGCGTTTCCAGAATGGTCGAGTTCACCGTGATAGATCGCCCATTGATATACAATGCCATTTTGGAGACACTATGGATAAACGCAATTAAAGTGGTACCATCCACCTACCGCCAGGGCGTTAAGTTCCCAATTAAAAAAGAATCAAAACTATCAAAGATAGCCAAAGGTTGATCCGTGCTTGCTACCTAGTTGAGCTACAACTCAGGAAGAATACCTTATAGCAATTACTGATAGGGGAATCAACCGCCCCAGAAGCCCTTAGCTACGAAGAACCTAGGTTAGACGAGGTAACCCAATACTACATCGACCCAGGGTTCCCTGAGCATTGCGTAGGAATATGTTCTAAATTACGAAAGGGTATAAGGGAAGACATGATTGCCTTCCTCAAAGAAAACAAACACACCTTTTCATGGAGCACCGCAAATATGCCTGGTATAAGCTTGGATATCATATTCCACGAGCTAAACGTAGATCCATTCTATAAACAGGAACAAGAAAACGTAAATTGAAGGCCGAGCGTGCTCAGGTAGTGCGAGACAAGGTAGAGAAATTGTTGAGCGCCGAGTCAATCAGCAAAGTCAAATACCGTGACTGGCTAGCCAACCCCATTTTAGTTAAGAAGAAAAATGGGAAATGGAGAGTGTGCATTGATTTCACGAACTTGAATAAAGCATGTACCAATGATAGTTTCCCATTACCGAATATAGACCAGCTGGTAAAAGCCTTATCAGGATAAAAACTTCTTTTGTTCATGGATTCCTTCTCAGGGTATAATCAGATACTAATGCATCCGGACGACAGAGAGAAGACGACCTTCCTTACCGATAGAGGCATATACTACTACTAACGTTTGGTGAAAAAAATATTCTCGGAAATGCTCGGCAAAACAATGGAAGTCTATATCGACGACATGCTCATCAAATCTTCAGACGAAGACGACCACATAACAGACCTCCGCGTGTGCTTCAAATCGTAGACACCTACAGAATGAAGCTCAACCTGGCCAAGTGCACTTTTTCGGTTACCTTAGGAGAATTCCTTGGATATGTGGTGACCAAAAGAGGCATCGAAGCCAACCCCAAGCAGATTAGTGCTCTACTGAGGATGCCATCACCGAAAACCATGAGAAAAGTGCAGAGGTTGACAGGCCGCATAGCAACCTTAACCCACTTCATATCCAAATCGATAGATAAGTGCTTACCATTCTACAACCTGCTAAAAGGTAACAAAAAGTTCGCATGGAGCGGTGAATGCGAACGAGCATTCACGTAATTGAAAAGGTACCTGATAACGCTCCCAATGTTCTCAAAGCCTGAGGAGGGCGAAACCCTTTTCTTATATATAGCGGTATCGATGCATGCCACAAGCTCCGTCTTAGTGCGCGAAGATCATAGAAACCAAAAGCCAATCTTCTACGTGAGCAAAACATTAGACGATGTAGAAACGTGGTACCCAACAATTGAAAAATTAGCCCTAATTGTCGTCCACTATGCGAGAAAGTTGCGGTCCTACTTTCAATCACACTCAATCGTCATCTTCTCGAATCAACCGCTCTGTACCATTCTACGTAGTNATATAATTAAAAGGCAGGACATGCGTCAAATCTCAGGTGGTGACAGATTTCCTTATCGAACTACCCTCGAGATGGAAAACGAACCTAAATATCCCGAGGCACGATGGTCCTTGTACGTTGGGGCAAGTTCTAAACATGGCTTAGAAGTAGGCATGCAACTAATCGCCCCGACAGGTGAGATAGTTGAACAATCCTTCCGACTGAATTTCGCAGCCTCGAACAATGAGGATAAGTACCAAGCGATGATAGCCGACCTGCGGTTGAGATCATCAATCAGAGCTAAACAATCAATGCATATTGTGACTCCCAGCTCGTGGCAAACCAGATCAACGGTGAATATGAAATAAGAGATGATCGAATGGAAGCATACTTGGAAGTGGTGAAAAACCTCTCAAAGTACTTCCTCGAATTATAATTAATCAAAGATCCTAGGGGGGAAACACACTCGCGGATGCCTTAGCAGCCCTAGACTCAGCCACGGATCTCCAAACTACGAGGATCATCCCTGTCGAGACCATCTACAAACCAACATCTCAATAGCAAAGGCGACCTACGTAATACAAGAACCAATCGAAGAATACAACGCAAATCTTGACCCAAAAAATGTAAAAGAAGATGAGATACCTCTAGAGGCAGACGAAGTCGAAATAGCCATTAACTGGCGTATAGAGATCCTCGCATATATCAAAGAAGGAACCTTGTCACCCAAAAAATAGGACTTAAGAAAACTGAAGGCCAAAAGTGCCATATACACTCAAATGGATGGGAACCTCTACAAGTGAAGCGTCTGAGGACCACTCTTAAAATGCATATTCGCCCATGCAACCAGGAAGATGATAAGGAAAGTTCATGACGGAGCATGTGGCAACCACTCAGGTGGCAAAGCCCTCGCATTTAAAATCAAAAGATATGGTTATTATTGCTGCCACGATATCCCTTACGAGATCCACACAGACAACAGTCCCCAATTGACTTCAGACATATTCCGACAATTCTGTGAGAGAATGAGAATCAACCTCACCTACTCAACATCCTACTATTCTTTCTACCAAAAAAAAACATTCTACTATTCTCAGGCAAACGGTCAAGTCGAAGCCATCAACAAAACCGTGCTTGGTGGGATCAAGAAGCGACTTGATGCAAAGAAAAGAAAATGGGTAGAAGAATTAGAAGGGGTGCTATGGTCATATAGAACAACCCCAAGGAGAGGAACAAACGACTCTCCATTTGCCTTAATATATGGAATAGAAGCGGTGTTACCAGCCAAGACCGAAGTACCCAACCTGAGAAGAGAATTGGCCCCACAAAATATCGACCAAAAACAACCAAATTCTAATTGACATTGCGGACACAGTCGACGAAAGAAGTGACCAAGCAATGGTGCGACTGCAAAACTACCAAAACGACGCAGCACGATTCTACAACAAAAAGATAAGGCAAAGACGTTTTATCAAAGGCGAACTAGTGTTGCGCAAAGTTTTCCCTGCCCGAGTAGAAAAGAACGCAGGGAGTCTAGGAATAAAATGAGAAGGCCCATATAGAGTTCTCAAAATCATCAAGCCTTGAGTCTATGAACAAGAAAACGAAGATGAAAACGAAGAGAAACATCCATGAAACGCTCAACATCTCAAGAAATTCCAGTGCTAAACACATTTTAGTTCTTTTCATTGCAATTTCAACAAAATCTACTTGTAGCACTTATCAGCAAACTACAGTCAGGCTTGATCCCCGTATTAGGGGTACGTAGGCAACTCATCTTTTGAGTTCAGCTTTGAAAATAAATAAAACACTAGCAAACTTCTGGGCCGACATAGTTTTTCTCTAAAAGAATAAATGGGGAAGATGAATAAAAATTTTTTTGTCTCACCCCAGCACTCCGTCTTTCTCTTTAAAATTTTTCTCAAAAAATGGGGGAGATGAAACCAATTCTTCGTCTCACCCCAACACTCCGTTTTCTTCTTACAAATTTTTCTCAAAAAAGGGGGAGATGAAACTAATCCTTCGTCTCATCCTAGCACTCCGTCTTCCTCTTAAAAAAATTTCTCAAAAAATGGAGGAGATGAAACCAATCCTTCGCCTCACCCCAACACTCTGTCTCCCTTTTACAAATTGTTTTCAAAAAATGGGAGAGATGAATCCAATCCTTCGTCTCACCTCAGCACTCCATCTTCCTCTTACAAATTTTTCTCAAAAAATGGGGGAAATGAAATCGATTCTTCGTCTCACCCCAGCATTGTGTCTTCGAGTTACAAGTATTCTCAAAAATGAACGAAATGAAACCAATCCTTTGTCTAACCCTAGTATTCAGTATCCACCCTGAATCTCCCTTCTTAGCAAATAAAGACGGTAAATCTAGACTCCTTTGGTACCACGCAACAGTTATACAAGCATTCAGTCAGTACTCAACTCAAGGAACAAACGAAGCGAAGACAACGCCACTAAACTCCATGCAAAACCCGTCAATCCTCACAAGAAACGGGGGCTTCCAGGTTGATACCACAAGAGTCGCAGAAGCCTTTCACTTGCGTTTTAGTCAAATAACTTAAACCAAGACAACCAACCAGAATATAAGCCAAATCATTCAAACAACCCTAATAAGACTTAAGATTTAGACATCTAACATAAATAAAGATTCAAAAGGTGAAAACCTCCTCAGGAAACCATGTCTTAAAACAACATTAAAAAAATGCGAAGAAAGAAAAGCAAAAGGGGAAGAGAAACTACAAGCAATCACTTCACTGCATCCTCGTCATCTTGAGCATCCTTAGGTGCTTCGTCATCGCATGCTGCAGTAATAACTCCAGTCCGAACAAATATCTCCACAGTTTTATCTAATGCAGCCCCAACATTCACTTTACTTTCTTCGACCCCAACATCCTTCACAATTCCCTCAACAAGAATTTTTTCCTTCTTCGTCATCGCATGCCGCAGTAATAACTCCATTCCGAACAACTATCTCCACAGCTTTATCCAATGCAACCCCAACATTCGCTTTACTTTCTTTGACCCCAACATTCTTCACAATTCCCTCAACAAGAATTTTTTCCTTCTCCGCATCAATAGCTTCCATTTCAATGGGATCAAAGACAGGAAAAGTAGTGCCATAGGGGTTAAAGACTTCTGTAGGACTCAGTCTCGGAGTCACTAGAGTGACCACCAAATCCAGACGAAATCGGAGTCACTACCAAATTCTTTTCCACGTTCAACTCTTTCAAGTGAAGCTTTTCTAGCTCTTCAGCAAAAGTAACCTGATCAACCTCCAACTTAGCCTTCTCCGACTCCCAACTTGGTACGCCCTTTCCTTTACCACTCCCAAGTTGATTGTCTCCATCTTCGTAGGAAATCTTTCGGCCAGAGCCCTCTGGTGCTCTGCCACTTTTTCCTTCACCATCTTTTCTGTCTTGTCACGAATATCCTTCAACTCAATCGCAACACTCTCTGCTTTATCCTCAAGTCTCTTCCTTACCTTATCATGACATGCTACATCATCATTCATCGTGGCCATATCCTTTTTACTTAGCTCTTCAAATTCAATAACCTCAGCCTTCAGTTTGATGTTTTCCTTGGTGAGCGCCTCCACCTTACCCACAACGACCCTGAGTTCTATAAGGGCCTTCTCAACAGTTTCAGAAACCAAATCCATACCAAGGTTCTTTTGGCCTTTTGCAACTCAATATCCAGGACACCTACTAGCCGGTTGGCCCGAGTCGCAGTCTGTACAAGAAAGGAATCTTTGTTCATTCAAGCCAAACAAAACAAAACACAAAGGGTCGATAATTAGGACTAAGGCATACCTCAGCATAGGAGCGAGCCCAATCGGCTTACTCCTTCTATATAGATAGCGCCCTGTGGTCGTAGACTCTATGACCATCCAACCTAAACCTCGACATCAAATCAACGTACAGATCGCTGTCGCCAACCAATGGAGATTATTGCTAATAGGTGAAGTTGAAGGAGTAACCTCTGAAATCATATGACCCAATGGGTGAAGGTTTAAGAGAACGAGTTTTCTTGTCAGTTGCAAGCTTTTTACGCCGAGAGCTGCGACGAAAGGGAGGCATATTGCTAGTTTTCTTAGCAGGTCTGGCAATCTTACCGCAACTCGAGCAACCCCTAGAAGAATCAGAGACATCAATCATGTCAACATCTCGAACAGTTTGTTCCGGTGGAGACGATGTCATCGCTGTCGCAGCAGAAACTTCAGCACCAGAATCGCTCTTAGCGCCCTTGATTTGACGAGCAGCACGATATGACTTGGGATTCCTCATCTCGTTAGTAACAGAAGGGTTTGGAGACGGAGTATCTGCAGAAAAACTGCATGTAACATTAAAACCCGATAAAACCGCAACATAATCAAAGAGAAACATGAACTTTTTCAGAACCACTTACTCGAAGACGATTCTGAAAGTGGCGCTAGCGGAAAAAAAAGAAAGAGAAATTCTCTCCTTGGTGAATGTGTTCCAGTGATTCAAAGTTTTGGTTTTCAAGAGACTTCGATTCCTTAGGTAGTCCGGAGAAAGATCACTCAAAACCGTCAGATGTAGATCTGAAAGACAAAAAACAATTTATCAGTTTGCACGAATGACCTAAGGAGAGTTAAGCAAATTTTTATTTAAAGCATTTAAAATGAAAAAGAAGGCGATATAAGAACAATAAAAAGCTAGCACACCAATCGATCTAGACCACTCAGACTATCTGCAGGTCCCTTGGACCTGAAAGACAACTCATTAATCTTTAAGAAAAAATAGAACCGGTCCTAGTCAGTTTCATCTTTGGGCGGTTTTCCAGAAATGAATCCTTGATTTGGCTTATTGGCGATGTACCAGAGACCACCCTTCGGCCCCCTCTTGTCGTGAGTAATCTCTTCCAACATATCGCAACTCAACTCAATCCTATTCTCCCTCGCTTGAATCATAAGGAAGATTGCACGACGTATACCCTCGGAAGTAGTTGGCTCAGAGCCATCCCATGGCGACGGAGATAATGAACCAGCAGTTCGGGGATTGGTAATCGAAGGCCGCATATCCTAAAATATACCTCGTAAACCGTCACAAACTCGGGAGGAGAAGAATTGGGAAACTGGTCCGGCCGATGGATCACATAACGAATATCCGTTGAGAAGTTGTACAACTCCCAAATCAACGCCACCGATTCTGCAGTTGACCGAGTAGTAAAAAGGGCATTACAACCGCCATAGCGACGACTCTACTTGAGGTTGCAGGAGTCGCGACACTACCACTGGCGATGGTCCGCGACAAAGAGCTCTTGCTCTTAGAGCAAAGAACACCCTGACTTGCCATGACTGGATCATCATATTTGATGACACAAGAAATCGAGAAGGAAAACCGAAGAAGACATGAGAGAGATCGGAGGAGGAAGATCCAAACCCTAACGAAAGAAAAAGAAAATAAATTGCGAAGTTTTCCCTAATCTTTTTACCTTTCGTATTGAGGAGAGAGAAGAGCACGATAGTTGAAATGAAGGTGGAGAGAGGCAGTTTCCAGCTATAAAAAAGTAATAACTGCCTCGAGAATGATGAACCGTCTTTTACATAGAAATGATGCCTAGCAGCCGAAATTTTTGAACTTTGAATTTTGAGAAGATTTGAGAACCTAAGGGATAAGCTCGAAACTATTGAGATTCCATGCCTAATTTTTGAAATTGCTCGGAGAAAAACCAGCCATTATCATCACAATCCACCTAACAACGATTTCTTCATCTTCACCTGAGATCTGTACTCGTTTTCTCTACTCAAGATCCACATTTTGTTACAACGAGTACTCCCGCGCAAAAGTTCAACTTTAAAGGGATTACCGGTCCAAAATCCTGAGGGGAGGCCACCATTTGCGTATTTGAAGGTAACCCAACTTGCCAAACTCGCTGGGAGACCTGAGGGCTAATCTGTTGATATCAAAATCCCCTTGGCAAGATTTCGTCTTATTTATGAAGAAATGGCGCTGAGTACTCAGTACGTGAAGGCATCAGGAGGATCCATCAAAAAGATATTCTACTTGAGTATAGTTAAAGAATGCCCGAGCATTCAGTACTTGGTGTGACGCAGGTGGACCAAGAAGTAACCTGAGCAAGAGAGGATCAAGTCGTAATTACTCCGAGATTCCCGGAGAATATGCCGAGGTTTCAAGTCGTGGGAGTTTAAATGAGAAAGAATATCGGAACCGAAACCCAAGATATATGGAAGCCTCAAAAAGAATTCAGAGAAATTTGAGTAGTATAAATAGAAAGAGAGGCAGAAGAGAGAGGGATCTTTTTTTTTCACTTTTTTACGCAAAACTTGTACGTGAGCTCAGGCATTTTGGGCAATTCATAAATGAGAAAAATGCCAAAATAATCCCGAACTTCCAAATTTAGGCCAAAAAAATTTGTATTCTTTAGTGAGTCATTTAAATCCCATTATTTTCGTATAAAGCCATTTAGTGACCTAATTACTAGTTGACTTGTCCATTTTACACACGCCGTTAGTGAACAATTATCTTCAATTAACACCTTTAACTTAACCATTAATAAATCTGTTAATTAAATATAATCTGACAAAAGAAGAACACTATCGGAAAAAACAATATGCTGAAAAATCCTGATTTTCCAGAAGCAAAAAAAAAATGTTTATTTAACTTAAAGCCGTTAGGATCGTTTCCCTGGTATCCTAAAGCCGTTGGCTCATCAATCTTGCTCACCAAGATATCTCCAATACAAGTTTCACCAGTTGAGACTTTCACAACTCAAGAACGATGACGTTGTTTCCGTCAAGAAGGTTTACGAAGCTGTTGATACTTACTTGGTCATCTCATCTCTTTCGCGTTAATGTTTCTCATCATGAGTATAATAGTGAGAAGAAACAGAGGATAACTATCAAAAGTGTTTCACCTTTAAAATTTCACTGACATTATATACCTGATTACATCATGAATAAACATAATTAGAGCATACAAGATCTAAATCTCCATTCTTGAGTTTGATATTTGTGAATCTCACATTATCTTTACCTTAAACTGAATTCTTCTTCCTTTTTCTGACAACCTTCACACCAATAACCAGAGTCTATTGCATTAGTCACTTTCTTGTTACAAGTCTTGCAAGCTCGGTACCAACTTTTCTTTCTTGTTAATATGTAAGTCTTGTTAAGTACCTTTTCATTGCGTAAACAAGGATTGCTTATGAAGTTAGAAATAAAAGCTTTGTCAGAATACATGGATCTTGATCCATTATTAGCAGAAGGGTTCATCCCTGAGCTAATAGTATACATAGATGTCTTTTTTTCTACAAAATCATACCAAGATTTCAAATTCTTTTTTTTTTGGCTTCTGGTGAATCAGGATTTATCACCACATTGCTTTTGCCGATAGTGTTTTTCTTTTATCAGATTATATTTATCAAAACGATTATTAACGGATTTATTAAAGTTAAGTTAACGGTGTTAACTAAAGATAATTATTGACCCATGACATGTCTAAAATGGACAAGTCAACTAATAATTGGTTTTTTAAATGGCTCATACTAAAATATTATGATTTAAATGGCTTACTAAAGAGTACAAGCTATTTTGGCTTAAACTTGAAAGTTCAGGATTATTTCGGCATTTTTCCGATTCATAAATACAAAAATCGATTATTCATAAATTTGTATTGTGATTGTTTTTATTTGACGAAATACTATGAATTCCTCACAAAATATTTTATAAATGTGTTTTGTGGATTTTAGCACTGCCGGCGACCGGTCCAAAAACATAGGCGAGACTTTTTTTATTCTCGGTGGCGGCTCATTAGTTTCTTAAATTTATAAACCACTATTTTGATACACGGTGCGAAAGAAAAAAATTTATCCAAGGTTGACATTTAAAGTAAGATCGTGGAGCTACCATATTTGTTAATTATTTCAATTTGATACCTAAACTACCTCTGTCTGAGTCTTTTACTGTCATCTAAATGAGTTTTCCGTGTTTCTTAGTCCCCTTTTATATCTATGTTTGTCTTTTTAAAAATTCATAAGCTAATTCAATATGAACATCCATTAAACAAAACATTAAGAAATTTCATTCTAGTATCAAAGTTTGAAATTTAAAATAAGATCTTAGATGTAAATAATTACCTTTCATCTAATGATATGAATTAGATTTCAATACGTTAGCTCTCTAAAACATAAAAACCTTAAAAAGGTTTTGTTCGATCTTATTTTTTGATATTGTTGTCTGTGTATATTGAGAGAGTGAATCCAAAATCATGTTTTCTTTTATCATATTTGGTTTGTTTCTGTTTTGATTGGAAGTCTTAAACATTGCTGATGGATATTTGTTTTCAGCACGATGTCTTAATGAAAATCTTTTGTAGAATAATTGTTCTAAAAAGATGTTGTAAGGTAACTTTCTAGACCATAAGTTCTGGAATATATTATTTAGGTTACTAAAAAAATATGTAATATGGAATAACAAATTTAGAATATGCATATCAGAGAACATAAATCATGAATATATTTTCTACATTATTTTTAAGTAGTATGAAATATCTAGTATTTTTTTGTAGAATATAGAATATCTTTTCCAGAAGATTTTGTCTGTCTAGAATGTTAATCGTTACTTTACGTGAATATTTATTCAAATTTCATATTATGAAGGATAGAATAAAATTAACATTATATAAGTGTTTAGTTTTACGAACTTTTGTAGTAAATGGCTAATTTTACAAACATAAGAAAAATTCAATTAGTTAATTTTCCCTAAAAATAAATTTGATTTCATGTGGTATATTATGAAAATTATCAATTTATTTTAACTATTAAAAGAATCTATTAGTGACATTTAGGCATTTAAAAGAACTATAAATTCAAGAGAATCTCGCAAATCATCCGGTGTATTTAAATGAATTTTGGCCTAACAATTTTAAAATCAATTTCTTTTAGGATTTTACGTTTCCATTTAAATTTATTGTTTTATATTAAATAAAAATTTATAATAAATGAAAATAAGGAAAATGCCATTATAATCCCGAACTTTCAGGCAAAAAATAATCTGTACTTTTATGCGGACTATTAAATGACCAAACTTTAAGTTGACTTGACCATTTCAGATTCATAGAAATCACAATCAATAAAACTAAAAACGACATCATTTTAATTAAGAGGAGGGTCATTAACGATTTTCTTAACATGTGTTTAACGATATTAACTGTTGACTAACTGTGAGTTTAAGATGGCCAAGTCAATTTAAATTTTGATATTAAAAACGCTTCACTTATAGAATTGGGGATTAAAATAGCCAACATAAAAGTACTTTTTTTTTTTTGGCAAAGTTTGAAATTTCGGAAGTTAACCCACAAAAACTCAAAAAAATCTTGCAATATAATTTGTAAAAGTCATATTTGATAGTACTAAAGAATCTTTTGCAACGAACGAAGATACTTTACTCATTACAAAAACATGGATTATCTTCCTTCTTTTTAGCAGCAAAAACCTGGTTACATTCAGAAAATGTTGATCTATATATGTCAAATCGGTCACACTTAATGATTACAAATCACCCACAGAAACACCTGCCTAAGTTACCTACAAAGCTAGCTTATCTGTGTTGTCCTATAACTTTTTCTCTTTGATGAGTTTGTTGGATGCTTTCATTAACAATCTACCATGGAAAAAAAAAAACTCTCTACCATGGACCTGCCAATGTCCTTCGATAGCATTGTCTTTTGCATCCAAATGGCTGGCGCATTGGCTCCAGAAGTTGCAACAACAAAAGAGCTAAATTCTGTTAACTACATTCTAATTGGCTATTGTTAGCAAGCTGTTTGGGTAAGGTGTGATATTATATCTTGCTTCAATGTGTAGCTTACTATAAAAGATATGTAAATCAATAATACAAGAGACAATACCTGATTTTTCTGCTTTTCCATGATTTCAACCTCGATGAAACATTTGGTTACTGATCACAGCCAATTGAAAAACATTTTCAAGATTCTTTAATATGCATGAGAAAGAAAGCAGGAGATACTTGTTTCCTTTGACTCTTCCTTTAGCTTTTTGAGTTGTGCAACTTCTGCTTCCAAATTAGTGTTGGAATTCAAATCTTAACAAAGTGATTTTTATCATTTTCTGGCGACTTTTCCGGCAAGATTGTTACCTGAAATTACCAGATTATGATTACATTGGAAAGGTTGTAGTTTGGACTATAACTTTGAATATGTAAATTTTAAAATTGGAGTTAAATTGCACGAAAAATGTGAAATCAAAGTGTGTTAGTTGAACCCACAAAAGTCAACAAATTAACCAAAGTTAATTTATCCCACATTGCTTGGAAGAAGTGTTTTGGAGTAGTATATATATAGACTCACTCCTACCAAGTATTAAAAACTACACGTGCGCGCTCGGCTCGGTGCGGCACGGCGTGTGCCGTGGCACGGCGCGGGCGCAGAAACCCAACACGCAACCAAAACAGGTTTATTGAATCTGGCTCTGCGCGAACAAAAACATGCCTCTCCACGAACTAGTGGATCTCGCAAACCGGTGGGTCCGTTCGAACGGGTGTGTCCGTTCGCAAGCTACCTATGTGCCTCCATCATTCATTTTTTCTCATCCGTTTCTCGTCTCAACATCAGAAAACATAAATGTTTTCGATCTTGAACAGAAAAACAACTAAAACACAATTCTAACAAATACCCGTTCCCTTTTTCTCGAGAATATCGTTAAATACTAAGTTCGTTCATGCTTTGTTAAGAGTAAAGCTTAACAAATATATCCACGGTTGTATCCTAGGATTACGAATCGCGGTAAGCCGTCTTACTACGAGCGATTTTAAGAATTAAGAAAAGAGTTTCGACTCGACAATGTGTGTTTCTTAATTCGTAACGGTTTAAAAATCGGTTTAGTTCAATCCATTTTATTGGTCCCTACAATCTTAATTCTTAAATATCTGTTTTAGCTACCGCTTTAAATCAGATTTAAGTTTTGTCGACTTCTAACACGTTTTCTCCAGTTTGCAATTCGTTTAAACATTTCCGCAATAATTTTACTGATAAAATTCTGGTTTATGTTTCACATATGTCAACCGAGAATACTTACGTCGATATGAAGATTGTCCACACTGATGGAAAAATTGATGGGTCTTCCAATACATCCCAGACTTCGGTGCAAAAAGATGCTTTCATCGGAATGTCTCAGCTGCCTGTCGTAATGGCACATGGCCTACTGCCTTAGAAATTCGACGGGACCAACTTTAAGACGTGGCATAACAAAATGCTCTTCTATATATATGAGAAATTTGAATATTGATAAATTCCTGACGGACAATCCACCGTTCGTTCCTCTTGGAAACAGCAATACCTACGTATCTTAGGCCGCCTCATTGATCTTAGTCCGCCTCATTGATCCATTGTACAAAGTGTATAGTCATGAAGAACAAGCCTATAAGGAACTATGGATGTCCTTAGAGAATAAGTACAAATATGATGATGCTGGTTATAAGAAATTTAGCGTCGCAAAGTTTCTGGACTTCAAGATGGGGGACTCAAAACCCATCACGGAACAAGTCGACGCATTGAGTTTCATCTGTCATGAGATTGCAGCCGAAGGGATGATGAGTGATGAAACTTTCACGGTCGATTGCTTCATTGAGAAGCTTCCCCCAAGTTGGCTAAGCTTCAAGAACTATTTGAAGCATAAGAAGAAACCGATGTCGTTTTCTGATGTCATTATGAGACTTCATATGGAAGAGCAAAACCGTACCAATTTCGCTACTTCAGAGCAACATACAGTAAGGGGGGTGTATTGAATGTGGAATTTGGAAGTATTTATGTTAAATTGACAAATCCACT